>JARFJB010001873.1:0-16820 GCA_036346205.1 Vesta saturnalis
CGATAATTGATTTCAAACTTGAGCATATTTTCATTTGCGTCTAAATAAATTTTATTTTGAATTATATCTCGCAATAGCTTAATATTAGCGCTAAATTCAGCAAATATTTTATTTATTGTCACTGATATCTACAGATTAATAATTTAAGTAACTACTGAAGCACTTTAAGTTTACAATTAAAAGAGTCAAGAGTTCAATGTGCTGATATAATACAGTTCTTTAACTGCTTATATAGTCATATAAACCCGTATTCAAGGTCAAATAGATATGACCTTGAAATTTTTATTTGTAGGTTTAAATATTGACCTTGAAATTTTTTGACCTTGTAGAGTGAACCTTTGTTTGCACAGGTAACTCTATCGTGCCAACAACCTCCACTTGCTAGCAATTTTGCTAACGTTAACAAATTTAGATGTGTACAATTTTAAAATTTTATTTTAATGTTTAGTTACATACTTGCCTTTGTAATGGCTTCAAGCAGCAGGAGAACTAAATATTTTGCACGATGTTTTGGTTTAAAATAGGTTTTGTTAAGCTTAAATTCGTTTATAATATATAAAAAATAAATTAATGTTATATCGTTTTCCTGCTTTACTATTTATTGTAAAACAATTTCCATAATCCTAAACACTTTACTACAACAAAAGATGAGTATAACAAAAATTAAAGTCACAGTACATCTTGCGCTATAAAAATGAAGTGATCAACGTTAAGGAAAACACACACACCCACTCACGAACGCACGCAAGCATGCACGCACACGCGCATGCACACACACATACGCACACACACGCACACACACGCACACACGCACACACGCATACACGCACACACGCACACACACACACAACACGCACACACAAACGCACACACACACAACGCACGCGCGAAACGGCAGACGCACGCACACACACGCACGCACACACGCACGACGCAGGCGCACGAACACACACACACACACACACCACACACACACACACACACACACACACACACACACACACACACACACACACACACACACACACACACACACACACACACACACACACACACACACACACACACATATATATATATATATTATATATATATATATATATATATAACAGCCAACGCCAACGCACATCACCACACACACGCACACACACGCACACACACACACACACACACACACACACACACACACACACACACACACACGTACACACCACACACACTAATAATTGGTATAATTACATTAGTATAAAAAGCTTTTGTGTTTAGGACTCGCTCGCTTGCTTTGTCATTCATTACTTCATGTATTTAAACCTCAAACTATAATTTTGCGTGTTTTCTGTTGATAAATAACATACTTTGTATAAGTTTTGATAAAATACTGAAAGCACAAGAATTTAAATATTTATTTCAAACTAACGAAAATACATTTCTTATTTAAAAGCTTTTTTGTTTTTAAATATTACACAAGTTTTATCCATTATTACACATATAAAATATAAATAAATGTTAAAATTATTCATTTTTTCCTGAAAGTGTCTTTATATTTTGTTTCTTTGTCGGTCTTGAATATTTTTCTTCTAGATACATTATTTACTACGTACATACCAAAGAATAACAATATTTATAATAAATATAAAACATTTTTAAGCGAAATTTGTTTTGGAAAGCGTCTTTGTTGAATATTTTTCTTCTAAACACATTATTTGCTACGTACATATCAAGATTAACCAATCAGAGTTAACGTAGCCTAATAAACAACGGAATGTATATATTTTCAATTCCCCTGTATTACCAACTCCAATCAGTTACTGCAACTGTGTCCGCTTAATATATTTTTACATTTTACATCCTACTGTGTCCGGACGTGGTTGCCACATGTACTCACTGAATATTAAGAGAAGGTAAACTATGTTCTTGCATATTCTACTACTTGTAAATGGCGCTCAACGTAATATTATTTTGCAATACATTCGTTCATGATTTATAGTTATTTCAATAGCCGTCCCTTACATAGAAGTTACAACTTGCATAAATAGTTAAATAAGGGTTAAAATCGTCAAATGAAAGTCGATCTAATCCTGATGAAAATAAAATCTGATGTGACCATCACATAACCTTCTTACGCCAGTAGTAAGCAGTATATGATGGCATAACCGTTGAGGTAAGGCTATTTTCAAACATGTTGCTATTTCCTCACATAATTAGATGTATTAGTTTTAATTTTTACTTACACCTCACACCTAAAAAATTATAAAATTATACACTTGAGCAATTTTTTAATTATATAAATTGCAGATTATAATTAAGACTTTTATTTCGTAATTATTGAAACACAAAGAATTCAGTGGCAGTCTGACGGTATTTACACCTGAACTCTGCTTTTTTACTGCAATATTTTTTTTCATTTTGATGGTCGATAATTAACAGCTATCTAGAAAAGGTAGCTTCTTTAGGATGCATTTTTGTTTAATCTAGCATGAAGTCTAAACACTTGAATCTATGGTTCACTATTACGTTTCGTACACACACCACATTCATTAAGGATAAACGTAAATAAAGGATTTATTCTCATGACCATAACCCTGAAGTAGCTATAATTTAAATTTAGCTCCGAAGTTATATTAGGTCGTCATCGTCAATATCATTCTTTTTCTTAAAAAATGAATCGCAATATAAGGCATAATTACATCGCTTGTGCCATATCTTTGAAAAAAAAATTACTTATGGCAAACACAACTTCCAACCCATCGGCATACTAACCGATGAAATTTGTGTAGACAGCGACTATATATATATATATATATATATATATATATATATATATATATATATCTAAGGAGTACCGTAACCACCCTTAGTGAATTGCAAAAAATTAGCAACAACAATTGCAACAGTCATTTGCAACGTGACAGACTACTTTGTCACGAACTGCCGTTATGCAAGTCCACGTGTTAGGGCAACGAAAGGAAAGTAGATAGGTACACGAAAATAGGAAAAACTACGTTGCTCATGATATCACTATTATCCAGGTGTTTTGTCATTTATTTAATCTTTCTCATTCTCCGTTATCGCGGTTATTAACGCCATTTCAACACTCTTTACTATTTTCGTTATCTATACCATCTAGGTCGTCACACTACCACCGTTAATTACATGTCCTTCTACATCTTTTTCATCCTCCTTATTCAACGTGGTTAGTCGTATGTGCTATCCATGCATGAATAGAGGTTATCCTAGTAATTTAAACCATTTACGGTGTCTACTTCACCTACGTCGTCAAGTTAATTTACGTCATAAACACTATAGTCATAATCGTTATCTATGTCATCTACGCCATCTACATGATTAAAGTCATGCACGTCGCTTACGTTCTTTCCTCATCTGCATCACCGACGTCAAGTCCACCTGAATGATTCGTTTTGGTTAGGTCTGCTACATAATTTTGTCGTCTACCTCATCCATGTTGTCTGATACCTGTGTCATCCATTCCATATGGTCATCTAGGCCAAATCGCATCACTATCATATATGCATTCATTGTTTATATTGCCTATGTCACCTACATAGTCCGTCAAGCATTTTAATTTATCGGTCGTATGCTCTTGGTGCGGTCTTTAGTTACATTTTGTTTTTATCTACACTACGTGCTTAGTAAACGCGTCTAGGTCATTTATAGTGTGCATTAGCGTACATCTTCCATATGGATTTTATTTAACTTGTTCTTTGTGACGAGCTATATTATAAACGTTCATTTCCAATCTCTCCGTTATACACTGAGCATTATAATAAGTCATCTGGGTTGTCTACGGTATTTCCACTACATCTACATGATGTCGTCATCTACGTCATTTAAGCCATGTTTGTAATCTGTTGAATCCATGCCATGTACGTTGTTTGTGCTCATTTGTGAAATTTTCATTGGTTTCACCTCCATCCTATCTGCTTCACCTACGTTAGCTGTGTATTACCGCCATTTCAACACTCTTTGCTATTTCCGTTATCTATACCATCTACGTCGTCACACTACCACCGTTAATTACATGTCCTGCAAAATCCTTTCCATCCTCCTTATTCAATATAATTAGTCATATGTGTTATCCCTCCATGAATACCATCTTAATGTACGTCGTCTACGTTATTAATATGTACACCATTTACACCACTAAAATTATTAGCGATATTTGCATCTACGCTATATGCGACATTTAATCCATTTACTTCATCTATGCCACCTGCTCATTGCTATTCCGGTCATGTGCGCCGTTCAGGTTATCCTAGTAATTTAAACCATTTACATGTCTATGTTACCTACGCCGGCTAGTTAATTTACGTCATAAACGCTATAGTCATCCACATTACCCATATCATTCATCTACGTCGAATACGCCATCTACCCGATTAAAGTCACGCACGTCGCTTGCGATATTTTCCTCATCTGTGTCAACCCCACGTAAATGATTTGTTCCACCTAGGTCTGCTACATAATTTTGTGGCCCCCTAATCCATGTTGTCTGTCATCTGTGTCATCCGACAAATGATCACCTAGGCCAAATGGCATCTATATCATTTATGGATCTATTGCTTATATAGCCTATGTCCCGTACATTGTCCGTCATGCATCTTTGTTTACTGGTCATGTGTTGTTGGTGCCGTCTTTAGTTACATTTTGTTCTCAGCTACTCTATGTGCGTTGTAAGCATGTCTAGGTCGTGTACGGCGTGCACCTTTAATGGTACATCTTCCATATAGATTATGTTGACCATGTTCTTTGTGACGAGTTATATTATCAACGTTTATATCTAATAACTGCATATTTTGCAACTCTTATGCGGTCAATATTGTATTCTGCACTTCATGTATATATATATATATATATATATATATATATATATATATATATATATATATATATATATATATTATATATATATTTACACTTTCACACACACGCACACACACACACACACACACACACACACACACACACACACACAGTTCTCTAGAGCTACCTTAAGCTTTTGTAAAAAAGTGTAATACATTTCAGTGACAAGCGTTTCTAAATGCAATAGGGCTTTACAAAACAAAAATTGTAAACGAATTGTCCAATCTGTGAATAAACATTTGTTAGGACTACAAAAGTTTATCATTTATGTGTGAGCACAAAGTTAGAAATGGTAAAATTTAATATCAACCTTTACAGTAATTATTCACACTTGAAATATAACCGTAGAAATCATAAAACAATTAGTTACAGATCGTTTGAAAGCGATGCTGTAGAGCATTTCAATTCTGAAAGGATTCGTACAGTTCTAGACTTTAAAAACATAAAAAAACCATCTTAAAGGTGTTACACGTCTAACGGAAGTTACAAAACCCGTCAAGTAGTAAAACGTTTTAACCCAACTACTTTCACATTTCGGTAGCTGCGATATCAAGAAATCTAATTTGTCGTATATGTCATCACTGAGCGAAACTTTTTATATGACTAAGATAAGAATTCGAGGTTCAGGAAAAAGTGTTCTGTTCAATTGTAAACTGGTGGATACCAAAAACCGTCAACAAATAAGCGAGTCAGGGTTTCGTGTTTGTTCGGTGATACCATTTCATGTTGTTTCGACCGAAAGTTGTTCGGTTTTCAGTGCTGTGTTCAACGTGGTGTCATAGCTTTCAAATGGTAAAGAGTTTCTTGATAAATTGCCTGTAATCTTGTGTGGAGACGTGGTGTTTCTGGACGAACAACTGTGACTGTGTTCCTGTATGACAATGTGTGCTGTTCGGTGCGTTACAGGACTGGTGGTTGTAAAAATACGATGGTGGTTCTTTGTCTGTCGTTAATCTTTTGTATTGTGTTAATGTGGGCGATAAAAATGAACAGATCTTCTGTTTACTGATTCTGTTGGGTTGATATTAATCATTGTATTTTACGCGTGCGACACTAATTTACTTGTCTTGTGTCTTGAAGGGTTTCTGGTTACTATCATCATCATGGTCGACCGTTTTGTTGGTTACAGATTGCGACAGTTCAGTGTTGTGTTCTGTTTGTGCTTTCTTGTTTATAAATTCACTTACATATGTTTATGTCTGTTGTGTTTTTACTAAATTTCTGAGTGTGGGTTTCGTTATGGCATTGTCAGAAGATTTGTCTTTGTTGTTCTTATTGCTGTTTATTATATATATATATATATATATATATATATATATATATATATATATATATATATATATATATTTATATATATATTTTATATATATATATATATATATATATATATTTTATATATATTTTTATATTTATATATATATATATATATATATATATATATATATATTATATATATGTTGTGTGTGTGTGTGTGTGTGTGTGTGTGTGTGTGTGTGTGTGTGTCTGTGTGTCTGTGTCTGTGTGTTGTGTGTTGTGTGTGTGTGTGTGTGTGTGTGTGTGTGTGTGCGTGTGTGTGTGTGTGTGTGTTGTGTGTGTTGTGTGTGTGTGTGTGTGTGTGTGTGTGTGGGTGTGGGTGTGTGTGTGTGTGTGTGTGGGTGTGTGTGTGTGTGTGTGTGTGTGTGTGTGTGGTTGTGTTGTGTGTGTGTGTGTGTGTGTTGTGTGTCTGTGTGTTGTGTGTGTGTGTGTGTGTTGTGTTGTGTGTCTGTGTTCTGTGTCTGTGTGTCTTGTGTCTGTGTGTCTGTTCTGTGTGTCTGTGTGTTGTGTCTGTGTGTCTTGTGTCTGTGTTCTGTTGTGTCTGTGTGTCTGTGTGTCTGTGTTGTCTGTGTGTGTGTGTTGTGTGTTGTGTGTGTGTGTTGTGTTGTGTGTTGTGTGTGTGTGTGTGTGTGTGTGTGTGTGTGTGTGTGTGTGTGTGTGTGTCTGTGTGTGTGTGTGTGTGTGTGTGTGTGTGTGTGTGTGTGTGTGTGTGTGTGTGTGTGTGTGTGTGTGTGTGTGTGTGTGTGTGTGTGTGTGTGTGTGTGTGTGTGTGTATGTGTGTGTGTGTTGTGTGTGTTGTGTGTGTGTTGTGTGTGTGTGTTGTGTTGTGTGTTTGTGTGTCTGTGTTGTGCTGTGTTGTGTGTGTCTGTGTGTCTGTGTGTCTGTGTTGTTCTGTGTTCTGTGTGTCTGTGTCTGTGTGTCTGTGTGTCTGTGTGTCTGTGTGCTGTGTGTTGTGTTGTGTTCTGTTGTCTGTGTTGTTGTTGTGTGTGTGTGTGTGTGTGTGTGTGTGGTGTGTGGTGTCTGTGTCTGTGTGTGTGTGTGTGTGTGTGTGTGTGTGTGTGTGTGTGTTGTGTGTGTGTGTGTGTTGTGTGTGTGTGTGTTGTGTGTGTGTGTGTGTGTGTGTGTGTGTGTTGTGTGTGTGTGTGTGTGTGTGTGTGTGTGTGTTCTGTGTTCTGTGTTGTGTTTGTGTCTGTGTGTCTGTGTGTCTGCTGTCTTGTGTCTGTGTCTGTGTGATGTGGTTGTGTGTTTGTGTGTCTGTTTGTCTGTCTGTCTGTTGTGTGTGTGTGTGTTGCGTCGTGGGTAAGTTCCTGCGTGCGTTCGTGGTCTTGCGTTCTTGGTGCGGGTGCGTGGTGTGTGTTCAAGTATAATTTCGGCTGGTTGTAAACTAGCTGGACGGTTGCTAACCAGCCGGTTGGCTATTTTGATCGAAAATCATTTTTCTATCAAGTTAAGGAGCGATGTTGGATAGTTTATAAACTCACTGAATAGTTTATAACCTTACTGAATATTTTATAAAATATCCGATCGGCTGGCTATTTTAATCGAAAATAGTAAGTTTGCTATCGAATTAACCAGCGAACTGGCTAGTTTATAATCTATCCACAACAGTTTGTTAGAACGGTTCACAAATTAACCACAAACTATGGTTAGTGTGTTAACGAACCACATTCATCTGGGTAAAATAAAAAAATTTCTTCAAGAAACATAAAATAACCATTATTTTGGATAGCACAAGAACAGGATGCGGCAACATAACCTTTTTTCCAAATGCAATAAAACCCATGTTAAAATGAGACAATGGCGGTCGTCACATACCTGATAATTTTCTAAACTGCGTAAAACGCAGCTTGAAAAATGTACCTATAATATAATACATAATTGAAAAGTTCTGATTCATAACCAAACATGGGTTTTATTTATGTTTTATTGCGTTTTGAAAAAAGAAGTTATATTATCTCACTCTATATTATAGTTAACATGCATAGATTATGATGTTATGCTTATGTTTACATTTACATTTTACTGCGATTTGCGTACGTTCTAGATTTTTCGTATGTTCTTCCTGCAATACTGGAGCATCGCGTAAAATTTGATACGTTAATAACAGAACTTCATAATAAGAAAGCGAAGAACTCGAAATTGCTTAACTAGAATGAGTACAAAAATCTTATTACTCGCCTGAAAATTATACGAGCAATTGGACCAACTGGAGACAAAGGCGATTATCATTTTATAGAGTTCTTAATAAAACAACAAATAAGCTTTTAGTTCACACGGGTGAAATATACGATATCATCAAGCGGCATATCATTCTACAGGGCACGGTGGATGACAAGGTGACAACAAAACTAATAATGAAAAATACTGGAATCACGGTAGTGTAAGGCGCCAGAAGGTGTCTCTGCGACTCGAGAATGAGTTATAATTACTACTGTGAAATGCATCTGTTTCCCTTTATCTTAGTGCAAAGTTCCCAATTAAAGAAAGGCGGGTTATAATTTATACGTCTGCTATATATTTTAAATGCAGAACTTAAAAACGTATGTCGATTCTGAACTCAAAGTGCATGACGCTGTGAGATGTCTTCTTAGCCATTTAACCTCAAATTATTCTTAGTATTTCGTTTCGTATAATCGCATCGTGTTTTGTACTTATAAAAATTTATCTTTCGCTTCGAAATTTATTAGTTTCCATTGCATTTTAAACAACAGTTTTTCAAAACTATTATTATTAATATTCCTACGAGGTAAGTTTATAATACAAAAATAATACACACACACACACACACACACACACACACACACACACACACACACACAAACACACACACACACACACACACACACACACACACACACACACACACACACACATCACAAACACAACACACATTCAGAAACTTTTAAAAATGATTTTTCGGACTGACTTAAAATCCAAAACCATCAAATTGTAATCTGAGATTACAATACCTTCTCTATACCTAATACGTATGCGAGAAAGTGAAAATTATAATACTTCCTTGGTACATGGCAAACCGAGACATTCCCAATCGCAGGGTTCAGTTGAAAGAGCCAATCAGGGTATTGGGAATAAACTTGTATCCTGGATAAGAGATAACAACACAAAAAAATTGAGCGAAGGGCTTAGATTTGTGCAATTTTATAAGGATAGGTATGTAGATTTTCACTGAATATATTTTATAAATTATTTGTAAATGAAAATAGCTGTCATCGTTCTGGAATTGAACGTACTCCACATGAAGCTCTATTCGGCATACCCTGTAGAGATGGTTAAAATAGCCTTCCTATTTCTTTGGAAAAAATTGAAATGTTACGTGGTGAAGAAGAATTAGAAGACTTATTACAGAGTTCAAATGATATTCCTGTCGATAATATGGTATGTAACAACACCCACGCCACTGAAACTACAGAAAGTACAGATATTGAAACCTCAAATGCTGATAAGTTACTCGATCTGTCAGGTTAGCTTGAGAATTTTAGTTTTGTTACAATAATAATATTAAATGTTTTAGTTTACCCAATTAAAAATATTTTGTAGATAAGATAAGAGACTGTGCTCTACAAGAAACTTACGACGCCAATATTGTTGACATGATTGAAAACAGCACCATAATAATGGTAGACGAAGAGACTTCGGTTGAAAATGATACCATAATAATGGCTGACAAGGAGACGAGAAGACTTCGGCTATAAAAACTGATAATGTATAAAATAACTGCTTATTACGCTCGGGCGCAAATTTACGTTTGCATTGCAAAAGTAGGAGCAATATAGAAGCTATAAGACTTATTAACAAAACCAAAAACCAAGCAGACAAAATGTACACTTCAGAAAAAATTCAAACTTGGTGCAATTGGCATGACAGTTCGCATACCTATTCTGGATGTCGACAGAAGTCGCTCTGATTCCAGAAACGTTTTAACAGTAATAATGAAGGTCGAAGATGATTTTTACCGTATTGGTACAGTACAAAAAGTATTAAAACAATTGTACTGCCGGAATGAATTTGAAATTTGCAAACAAACATTTTTGACAATAGACGATGTTAAAAAAGATACAAACATAACCTTAAGAAGTGCTGTAAGCAGAAATGTAGCATCTGGAAGAGTTCAAGGCTACGTTAGATGTCAGTGTAGAAAACGTTGTTATAATAAAAAATTTAAATGCATTGATATGGGTTATACAACTAGTAGCAAATGCCATAACATCAAATCTTGTTGTAATAAAGAAATTATCAATCGACTCTATTTTTATTTATATTCATAAATGATAAGTAGGTACCACCACGTTAATACTGTAGCCAAGTAGTTACTTAACACACTATCCAAAATTTGTGGTTAATTTGTGAACTACTCCAACCAACTGTTTTGGATAGTTTATAAACTAACCTAACCAAACCAGTTAGTTTATAAACTAACCAAGTTCGCTAGCTGATTGGATAGGAAAATTACTATTTTCGATCAAAATATGCAAAGGCTTGGTTAGTTCATAAACTAACCGGCTAGTTTATATGAGCATTGGTCAATGATAACAGCGATAACCTTGAGCTAGCCGCCGTACCCAATTAAAAAGGAATTCGGAAACGCAAATCCTAAAATTGATTTACGCAAACCCAAATTAAATAGAAAGCGAAGTACAATTTAACTAATAAATGATAACTTTATAAATTGAACCCATTCAGTTTCAAATAAAACGTAATAAAAGCAATCATTCTAAGTTTCACAATAACACTATTAAATTTGATTCAATAATGTTGATATTATAAAAAAGTTTAAAAAAACTCAAATCCTATTGTTTGGAGCGGGTTTAACCAAGCAAAAGTAACATCCAATGGTATTACGTCCGTTGCAAAAGTTGGTCTTAGAAGCCTCGAACAACGTATGTGGACATGAAGCTAGAGACTATATTAACACTCGAGTCTAGATCAGTGATGTTCCGTTTCTCCCAAAAATCAGACTATAAATGTGTTGTGGACATTAAAAAGGAAAAGTAAAGCTAAAGACACTAAAATCTAAAGAACCTTAGTCTGTGAAAAATGTATGTAAATAGTTGTATATATTAGAAATACCACACCCCACATTTGAATGGTTGTTTGGGTAGGGTGTGGATGGAACTCGAAGTGCAACGACCTCCACGAGGTGAGCTGTGGGGACTTTTGGTCAAGTAAAACGCGCTAACTATTGCACACTGAAAATGTCTAAATATTGGCGAATTTATATGCCTTGTAAGTCGATCCGCGATCGGAAAAAACTAAATAATTAGTATTATTTAATTTATTTAGTTTGTTCAAACCACAATTCAAGGGTTTCTATTTCAAAAGTTTTTTAGCTACGTTTAAAAAATAAAAATTGGTACCGCGTTTTGGAAAATTTTTAAAACTTTAAGCCCGATGCTCGATCGGAAGACATTGCCCGATTTGAATTTTTTTTATACCGTTTTCATCTTGTTACAATAGGAAACTTTTCCGCCCTCACGCTTTTCGAAAAAAAATGTATTTTTTTAGACCCACCCTAATATGCATGTTTCATTACTATATAAATTACATCCCAATCAAAAAATGTAAATGGTCATTAGCAAAGCAATTACAACACATTTAGTGCGACACAAATGTATTGTTGAGCAATCAAATTAATCTAACACAACAACCCCAAAAGGAATTAAAAAATGAATCCCAAAAGGTTTCCTTCAGATCCATCTGGTACAGAACACTACGTAGAATATGATTTTGTAGGCACGGTAACGTAGCATTACATTTATGTCACTTGAACAATTAATATACAATCGTTGAATCAATTGTTATTAAAACATGAGTAAGATAAATTGTTATCTTCAAGGATATCACAATCAGTTCTAGGTGAATTAATTAGAATGAAAGTAAAGATTCTGAGAGTAACCATCTAGTGTTCTGATTTACATTAAGCTTCCCAATTTTAATTTAGATTAAAGTAAACCGCATATAAATAAAACAGCAATATTCACAATCACAGGTAGGTATGATTACAGGTTCAGTATACATACTATTGATTCATGCCTCATGGAGTATTGTGTAATCCCCGTATATAAACGTATCCAATACATAAGTAGTGTTTATCGCCCTTAATGGATATTATTCCAAAATCTTCCTGATAGCAATTCCAATGTTTGGCAAAACAATCAAGTTACCAATTAAAATAAATAGGTTGAGATATAAAATATCAAAAAAAATTTTTACTTTGTGGGAATGAAATCCAGCTGGGCTGTAAAAGTCTATCTTACACTTTACCACATGGTCTTGAGGTGTGAATTATTGAAATAGAGAAAATTCAGAAACGGAGGAAAGCAATAAAGACCGGAATGGTTATTCTATTTCAGGACTCCAAGTGCCAATGTTCTCTTGAAGATTTGCGGTTGAAAAATCGTCCTTCAGTAGTTGCATTAAACAACACTTAAATAGTTTAAGAATGAATTGCTTGCAATATAACAATTGTTGATGATTAGGTCGCATGAAGTTACAGTTAAAGTATGAAAATGTAAACTTTGACCATTGTCATACATAATAAAACTTATTTTTTTTTTTGTTGTATTTTAAAATACAATCTAAACGGTTCGATAACAGTTATCTTCGTCAATATTTAAAATTGTTAACGATGTAAACAATTTTGTCAAGTTAATTACTATTGACGAAGATAACTTTATCGAAACGTTGATTATAATTAAATTAAAACAAAAGATAAATATTATTACAATTAAAGTAAATGAGCGGATGGCGGAGTTTATCTAAGTATGTAAAACTCCAGAATCAAAACACCTATTCAAGAAAAATACGTGTATTTTATCAACAGAGGTTTTGCTTAGGTAGAAGTTCGTTTATTAATATAAATACAGTTTTGTTGGACAACGCTTACTAAAAATTCATATAAATATTTAACTAAGTATTGTAGCGATATTATTTGATTAAAGAAGTTTTAACATCTGTCATCTTGATTTTATTATAATATCATTTACGTAACATTCATATTACTTAATCTATAATAATACGCTGCAATCATGTTATTCATCATTCAATGTGTTTACTAAATAAACAACTAAATGAACGAGTGAATGAATAAACAAATACATGGGCGTAGCCAGCGAAGGCAGGGAGGGCAACTGCCCCCTGGAAGAGCAAAAATAAATTAAATAATTTTTAAATTTTAATAAACAAAAATTAAATCTAAAAACATATTTTCTGTTCTGCATATTTTTTTTGTTATCTGTTTTATATATTTTGTTTGTTGTTGTGGTCGTTTGGTTGCTTTTATGAACATTTTAAAATTAATTAATAAGCTCTAATAAATAAAATTATTCGCGTGTCCTTTGTCACTAAAATATATTTCATCAGCAAAAACAAAGCTGTTTGAAAAACTGACATAGTGCTAAATATATATTAATAGCGTTTTCGATCTATGCATTTAATGCATTGGTGCACACCAGAATTGTCCCCACCAGAATTGGATAAAAACGAGTGTTCGATTTACTCTCAGGATACGTCAATTTTTAGTGTTCGATTCAACCACTTAACAGTCGGACATTTTTGAGAAAAATGGTAAAAAAATTGTCACTTTTTTTTTGTTTTCATTTAACTACATTTTTTAATCCTATTAATTAATTAAAATAAATTTACTCAATAAGTAGTTTTAGTGTGAAATATTTTGAAACATTCAATACACAATCCTACATCAGAATCCGAAATAAATACGTACGTAAGACCTGCACCAACAAGTTAAAACAAGTTAAAACAAAAGTTGCCTGAACGAGACTCGGGATCGTCAGTGTACGGAAAAATGTCACGCCCGAGTGCAGTTCGTGCAAAACTATCAAGTGGTTAAAACACAACTTGCTCCAAATCCTAACATAGGACAATATTTTTTGCAACAACTATTGAGTTGGTGTGTAAGTGCTCTTGTCTAGCGACAGTGTCCTAGTTAATAGTGTAACGAAACGCCACTGGTTTTCTTCGAGAAAAATCGAGATACAAGTGAAGAATATACGGAAACCGGCGATGCGAATGTTCTGGCAATTTCTAGGCTCAAAAAGGGTATATAAAATTGCCTATCCGGCGCGAAGACAGACAGTACAGTACAGTATATAGTGCAGGATACGAAGTTGCATACGGCGAATAGAAAGCGAGGCGCGAGATTTAAAAGCGGAGTAGTTAAAAAGTGTTGAGAAAGTGAATATTTGTGTTGTTTTGTTAACTTTATTGGTTCTAAATAAAGTTGGTGTGAATAGTTATCAGTGTTAGATTATTGCCTGAGAAACAAGAGGAAAATCCGTAACAATAGTTTTACCACAGAATAAAGAGACAGAAATCCAGAAAAGACAATATGGATATAAGAAATTGGTTACAAAAGGTAAGTTAAATAATTTCAGTAGAAAATTAAATTTTTAATTAAAACTTTAGAGTCATTCCATTAGAAATGGTCCAAAAATTTGAAAATTGGTTGCTCGACCAGCACCAAATAAAACAAAACTACCATGTAATTAATAGCTTATAATGTAGATATGTTATATCCGATGTTAATTTTTGTTCAAAATTATTTGTATCGCAACGTTTGGAAAAAATTCAATTGCAGCCCTTTACAAAATTGCCAATTGCTCTTTACTCTTTGCTTGTATCTTTGTGAAACAATTTTATTAGCTTTGGCAAAAGATTCTGTGCATTATTAATATAATTTTATATATTTTCATTATTATGATGCCGACTTTTGCCTTCTAATTATAACAAAATTACAATAATGCACCGATTTTGACAGCTGATATCTCAAATGGGACTAAATATAAAAACTTGAAATTTTCACATATTAAAGATCAAACAGCACTTTATACGTGCTATTAATTTCATTTTGTGTTTTTAATCTAGAGAAAAAATATTAACATCGGATATAGTATATCCACATTATAAGCTATCATTACATGGTAGTTTTGTTTTATACTAATTTTTATACTAGGGACTAAGAACAAGAATGATATTAGGTTATTATTTTTAGGTCAAAAATCTCTAAAACGGAAAAAGTTCATGATGACAGTAGTGGAAGTGGAAGCAATGATTGTGATGAAGATGAAAATAAAATGGTCGGAACATCAAAATCGGAATCTATTTTTGAAGGAGGCTCAAGTAGTTCTTCAAATCTACATGAAGCTGTCTCTGGAACTGGGACCTCTAAACAAACTGAAGAACGCGATGGCTACCATGAAAATGACATTGGTCGTTATGTTAGTTGTGCCAATAACTTGCCTTCTGAAAAAAGAAGGAATTGTTACAAACCCTTGGGTTCCATCATCCAATTACGATTTTGCTTCTGATGCCATTCACTTGAAAAGAAAATTTAACCATCGCTGGTTAGATCAATATACTCCATGGCTGGTGTACTCAAGTCGTTTGAAAGGTGCTCTATGTTTGTATTGTGTTTTATTTCCGCCAAGAATTGCTACAGTTAAAGGAGTTTTGGGGTCATTTATGGTAAGGCCTTACATGAAGTTTAAGGATATACATGAAGATTGTAGAAAGCACGTTGGCAGCCATTACCACAAATCTTCAACAGCTGCTGCAAAACATTTCTTGAAAATGCTCCTTTTGGTTGCAAATAGGGCACCATAAGACGATTGAAGAAAATAAACAAATATTGTCAGCAATTATTTCATGCATAAATTTTGTGGAATTCATGATTTGCCGCTTAGAGGAAAACAAGGAAATGAGGGAGTTTTCTTTGACCTTTTAAATTTGAGGATTGACTCTTGATGAGAAGCTAAAAGCCACTTGGATAAATGTCAAAAAACGCAGTCTATACCTCACCAACAATTCAAAATGAGATCATACAATTATGCGGTGAAGTTATCAAAGAAAAATAATCGAAGACTGTAAACGGGCAAAAGCTTATGCTGTAATGGCTGATGAAACAGCAGATATCGCTGGAAAAGAGGCTTTCTATTGGATTAAGGTTCTATGATGAAAGCCAAAAATAATCAGGGAGGAATTTGTAGGCTACATTGAGTTAAAATGTCAAGATGCTTCTACAATCGCTAGCGCAATTCAAAGTTTTTAGAAGATAATAATTTTTCCGCCGATAATTGTGTGGGATTCGGATTTGACGGGTGTTCCACGATGGCCGGCAAAGAAGGTGGTGTACAGGCCATTCTTAAAAAAGTACGCTAAATCTTTATTTTTCCATTGCTCCAGCCACAGACTAAATCTTGTGGTCAATGATACTAAAGCTACCAGAAATAAGAAACACAATTGCAACGGTTAAAGACACAATAACCCTTTTGAATCGCCAGCCCAGGAAATCGGTTCCAAATCTTTCAAGGCTCTGTGAGACCAGATGGTCGGAAAAATATAAGAGCATAAAAATTTTCAGAAAGCTTCACTGACATTGTTAAAGCACTAGAACATCTATCTGTCGAAGGAAACTATGCAACAAGAAAATCTGCCTACCAATTGCACTGTGCAGTTACTAAACCAATATTCATCTTAGGTTTAAACATAATTGCAAGATACTCTGCAATTTTGGAACCCGTTGTAAACGTTTTACAAGGTAAAAGTATGGATTTGGTTATGGTGAAGAAACATATTGATGATATTCTAGA
>JARFJB010001876.1:0-172500 GCA_036346205.1 Vesta saturnalis
AAGGGGAAAAATTGAATCATAATTCAAAACATCTTAAAATGAGGATAACTGTAAACTCTATCGAATGAAGTTTCCTGGGTATAATGCCGAAACAACGGCCCACAGGAAGCAATACTTCATCGTTCTTAACATTCACTACAGCATGCTTTACTGCTATAAAGTGGAACTTTAACGTAAGTCGAAAACCTCTAAATGGAGTATAGCTATTAATATTCACCTTTAAATGTAAAACTTCTGTAATGCCCAAGAATCCCTTTCAAAACTCCTCTAATTTTTTTTAATTTGTAATAAACGTTATTGTTATACCACTCACCAAATTGGTGGAAATATGGATGGCATAATTTTTATGGCAAAGTCCAAAAATTTGAAAATTAAAATTTTTATTCTCAAAAAAAAATTTTTTTTTTAATTATTCATTTTAAGTGACATTTTATCTATTTAATTAATTAATTAAAAAATA
The DNA here is from genome assembly GCA_036346205.1 of Vesta saturnalis. Taxonomy (NCBI): domain Eukaryota; kingdom Metazoa; phylum Arthropoda; class Insecta; order Coleoptera; family Lampyridae; genus Vesta; species Vesta saturnalis. The sequence continues at coordinate 461 of JARFJB010001876.1, forward strand.
ATAAAATGGCCCCTAAATTGAATTCTGATTTTAACAAAAAACTTCTAACTAAAAATACAAATTTTTAAAGATTAGTTAAAATTGGTTATTTTTAAAAAAAAATTTTAAAAAAAAAACAAAATGCAAAAAAAAACAGGATAATGCAAATTTTTTTTAAAAAAACCAATTAAATCATATTTACCTTATTGGCATAATTTTTAAACACATGTATTGGGTTCAAAGTTTTATTTTTGAATTTAAATGCTATATTTTGCTGTTATTTGTTTTTCCCATGAAAATTGGAATTTTTTAAATTTAAAATTTATTCATTTTAAGTTTAACTTTTCTGTAACTACAAACTTTGTCATTAATTGAAAATTTTTCCAATTTTTTAGTTTTGAGAATTTTTATTTATCTTTTGTTTTGTTTGTTAAAAAATTAATTTTTAAATTAGTTTTATAAATAAATATAAAATTGGCAATATTCAACCTTTTGTACTATTTTCAAAACTTTTTGGCTTTGGAAGTTCAAATTTTTTCATTTTAAAACTACATATTTTTTTATTTTTAAAAAATTAATTTTTGGGTAAAGGATAAAGGTTATGATTTATTCATTTTGGTTTAATTTTCTGTACATTAAAAACTTTTATTCAGAATTGAAAATTTTTTTTCCATTTTTTTTTTGAGAATTTTTATTTTTTTTGCCTTTATCTGTTTGCATGAAAATTGAAATTTTTTAAAGGATTAGTGATTTATAAAAAATATAAAAATAAATGTACGCAATATTCAACCTTCAACTTTTTTCCAGACTATTTGTTTTGAAATTTTTAAATTCTGAACTTATTTTGTTATCCTTTTTTATTTATTCAGTATAAAAAATTAAAATTTTTGAGTTAAATTTCTGAATGATAAAAAGTATATTTATTTATTTTAAAATAACACATAAAATCTGAATAAATTTCATATAACAGGATAATGTTATTATTTTCTTTCTTTTAATATAAGTTTTGTGTCATTTCTTACATAGTTTTATAATTTAAATCATATAAAAACTGTTTAATATATATATATAAAATATATATATATATATATATATATATATATATATAAATTCTTAAAACCATGAAACTTATTTTAAATTTCACTTTTTTCTTCTTCTATTAAATTTTTTTTTTTTTAAATAATTTTCTTTTATAAATAAAATTTTTTATTAAATTTTTCATTCAAAAAATTTTATTTTAAACATTATGAAGTTGATCATTTTCTTTTAATACAGAAATCTTCAATTTTTTTATTTATTTGATTAACATAAATTTTTTTTATAAAAATAATTCTTTCTTTCTTTTTTTTATTCTTTTATTTTTTCTAGCAATAAAAGTTTATGAATATGCAATAATTTTATTATAAAAGCATTTTCAAAACAATTTAAAAAAATTAGATTTTAAGAAAATTGAACTTTTTTTTTTTCATTGACCTTTTTATATTTAAAGAAATGTTATAACACCACCAACAATAATCTGGTTGAAAATATTTTTAGATTTATGATTTTGTTTTTTTAGATTATTAATAACATTTTAAATTTTAAACTTTCACCTTGAAAAGAAAATTTTTTAAAACTGACCTTGAAGTCCCTATTAATAAGGGTTACAAATGGCACAATTGTGCCCTTTTGGTTCTGAAATCTGTCTAATACTGTAATAAAGATAATTGTGTATTAGGACATCATACGATTGAAGAGGTTTTGTTTACCTAATTTGGTCTTCTGTTTTCTAATTCTTGTAGTTCTTTAGATTCTAAAATTAACAAACCTTTTTGTGTCAAGCAGAAGTCCGGAAGAGGAATCTTGAACCTGTCTGCTTGAAATCGGCGTAAATTGAGGCAAATTCTGTATTAGGACATCATGAGTTTGAAAGGTTTTGCTCACCTTCTTTATAAGGGTTACATAAGTGTGGCATACTTGGCCCTGTTTGGTTCTGAAATCTGTCTAACCCTACTGTTAATCATGAGGTAAGGATTGTGTATTAGGACATCAAATTGAAGAGGTTTTGTTTACCTAATACCTTGTCTTCTTCTTTTAATTTTGTAGTTCTTTAGATTTAAAATTAACAAACCTTTTTGTGTCAAGTATTCAGAAGTCCGGAAGAGGAATCTAAACCTGTCGCTTCAAATCGGCGTAAATTGAGGCAAACCTTTTATTAGGCATCATGAGTTTGAAGAGGTTTTGCTCACCTTTTTTATACCAGGGTTACAAAAGTGTGGTCACATACTTGTGCCCTGTTTGGTTCTGAAATCTGTCTAACCCTACTGTAAAATCATCGATAAGGATTGTGTATTAGGACATCATACGTTGAAGAGGTATTTGTTTACCTAATACCTTGGTCTTCTTTCTTTAATTCTTTAGTTCTTTGATTCTAAAATTAACAAACCTTTTTGTGTCAAGTATTCAGAAGTCCGGAAGAGGAATCTAAGCCTGTCTGCTTTAAATCGGCGTAAATTGAGGCCTTCTTATTAGGACATCATGAGTTTGAAGAGGTATTTGCTCACCTTTTTATACCAGGGTTAAAAGTGTTCACATACTTGTGCCCTTTTGTTCTGAAATCTGTCTAACCCCTGTAAAATCATCGAGGTAAGGATTGTGTATTAGGACATCATAGTTGAAGAGGTATTTGTTTATTACCTTGGTCTTCTGTTTTTAATTTTTAGTTTTTGATTCTAAAATTAACAAACCTTTTTTGTGTCAAGCAGAAGTCCGGAAGAGGAATCTAAGAACCTGTCTGCTTCTGAAATCGGCGTAAATTCAAATTCTGTATTAGGACATCAAGTTTGAAGAGGTATTTGCTCACCTTTTTATACCAGGGTTACATAAGGTGGCAACTTGTGCCCCTTTTGTTCTGAAATCTCTAACCCTACTGTAATAATCATCGAGGTAAATTGTGTATTAGGACATCATACGTTGAAGAGGTATTTGTTTACCAATACCTTGGTCTTCTTTTTTAATTTTTAGTTCTTTTATTCTAAAATTAACAAACCTTTTTGTGTCAAGTATTCAGAAGTCCGGAAGGAATCTAAAAATGTCTGCTTCTGAAATCGGCGTAAATTGAGGCAAATTCTGTATTAACATCATGAGTTTGAAGAGGTATTTGCTCACCTTTTTATACCAGGGTTAATAAGTGTGGACATACTTGTGCCCTGTTTGGTTCTGAAATCTGTCTAACCCTACTGTAATAATCATCGAAAGGTATTAGGACATCATAGTTGAAGAGGTATTTGTTTACCTAATACCTTGGTCTTCTGTTCTTTCCTAATTCTTTAGTTCTTTGATTCTAAAATTAACAAACCTTTTTTTGTCAAGTATTCAGAAGTCCGGAAGAATCTAGAACCTGTTCTTCTGAAATCGGCGTAAATTGAGGCAAATTCTGTATTAGGACATATGAGTTTGAAGAGGTATTTGCCCTTCTTTATACCAGGGTTAATAAGGTTCCATACTTTCCCTGTTTGTTCTGAAATCTGTCTAACCCTACTGTAATTATCGAGGTAAATTGTGTATTAGGACATCATAGTTGAAGAGGTATTTGTTTACCTAATTTGGTCTTCTGTTCTTTCCTAATTCTTTAGTTCTTTGATTCTAAAATTAACAAACCTTTTTTTGTCAAGTATTCAGAAGTCCGGAAGAGGAATCTAAGAACCTGTTTCTTCTGAAATCGGCGTAAATTGAGGCAAACCTGTATTAGGACATCATGAGTTTGAAGAGGTATTTGCTCACCTTCTTTTACCAGGGTTCATTGGTCATCCCCTGTTTGGTTCTGAAATCTGTCTAACCCTACTGTAATAATCATCGAGGGAAATTGTGTATTAGGACATCATTTTGAAGAGATTTGTTTACCTAATTTGGTCTTCTTCTTTCTAATTCTTTAGTTCTTTGATTCTAAAATTAACAAACCTTTTTTGTGTCAAGTATTCAGAAGTCCGGAAGGAATCTAGACCTGTCTGCTTCTGAAATCGGCGTAAATTGAGGCAAAACCCTGTATTAGGACATCATGAGTTTGAAGAGGTATTTGCTCACCTTCTTTATACCAGGGTTACAAATGTGGACATACTTTGCCCCTGTTTGGTTCTGAAATCTGTCTAACCCTACTTTAATCATCGAGGATTTGTATTAGGACATCATAATTTGAAGAGGTATTTGTTTACCTAATACTTGGTCTTCTGTTCTTTCTAATTCTTTAGTTCTTTGATTCTAAAATTAACAAACCTTTTTGTCAAGTATTCAGAAGTCCGGAAAGGAAATCCTTTTGCTTCTGAAATCGGCGTAAATTGAGGCAAATTTGTATTAGGACATCATGAGTTTGAAGAGGTATTTGCTCACCTTTTTATACCAGGGTTACAAGTGGTCACATACTTGTGCCCTGTTTGGTTCTGAAATCTGTCTAACCCTACTGTAAAATCATCGAGGAAATTGTGTATTAGGACATCATAAGTTTGAAGGGTATTTGTTTACCTAATACTTGGTCTTCTGTTTTTCTAATTCTTTAGTTCTTTGATTCTAAAATTAACAAACCTTTTTTGTCAAGTATTCAGAAGTCCGGAAAATCTAGAACCTGTTTGCTTCTGAAATCGGGAAATTGAGGCAAACTGTATTAGGACATCATGAGTTTGAAGAGGTATTTGCTCACCTTTTTATACCAGGGTTCAAAGTGTGGACATACTTGTCCCCTGTTTGGTTCTGAAATCTGTCTAACCCTACTGTAATAATCATCAAAATTGTGTATTAGGACATCAAATTTGAAGAGGTATTTGTTTACCTAATACTTGGTTTCTTTCTTTCCTAATTCTTTAGTTCTTTGATTCTAAAATTAACAAACCTTTTTGTGTCAAGTATTCAGAAGTCCGGAAGGAATCTAGACCTGTTGTTCTGAAATCGGCGTAAATTGAGGCAAACCTTCTGTATTAGGACATCATGAGTTTGAAGAGGTTTTGCTCACCTTTTTAAGGGTTACATAAGTGGTCCTACTTGTGTGTTTGGTTCTGAAATCTGTCTAACCCTACTGTAATAATCATCGAGGTTTGTGTATTAGGACATCATAAGTTTGAAGAGGTATTTGTTTACCTAATACCTTGTTCTTTCTAATTCTTTAGTTCTTTGATTCTAAAATTAACAAACCTTTTTTGTCAAGTATTCAGAAGTCCGGAAAAATCTAGACCTTTTGCTTCTGAAATCGGCGTAAATTGAGGCAAACCTTGTATTAGGAACATAGTTTGAAGAGGTATTTGCTCATTTTATACCAGGGTTACATAAGGTGGCACTATTGTGCCCTGTTTGGTTCTGAAATCTGTCTAACCCTACTGTAAAATCATCGAGGAAATTGTGTATTAGGACATCATAGTTTGAAGAGGTATTTGTTTACCTAATACTTTGGTCTTTCTTTCCTAATTCTTTAGTTCTTTGATTCTAAAATTAACAAACCTTTTTTGTCAAGTATTCAGAAGTCCGGGAGGAATCTAAGAACCCCTTCTGAAATCGGCGTAAATTGAGGCAAATTTGTATTAGGACATCATGAGTTTGAAGAGGTTTTGCTCACCTTTTTATACCAGGGTTACATAAGTGTGGCACTACTTGTGCCCTGTTTGGTTCTGAAATCTGTCTAACCCACTGTAATAATCATCGAGGAAAATTGTGTATTAGGACATCAAGTTTGAAGAGGTATTTGTTTACCTAATACTTTGGTCTTCTTTCTAATTCTTTAGTTCTTTATTCTAAAATTAACAAATTTTTTGTGTCAAGTATTCAGAAGTCCGGAAAGGAATCTTACCTGTTGCTTCTGAAATCGGCGTAAATTGAGGCAAATTATTAGGACATCATGAGTTTGAAAGGTATTTGCTCACCTTTTTATACCAGGGTTACAAATGTGGTAACTTGTGCCCCTGTTTGGTTCTGAAATCTGTCTAACCCTACTGTTAACATCGAGGTAAAATTGTGTATTAGGACATCATAAGTTTGAAGAATTTGTTTACCTAATACTTGGTCTTCTGTTCTTTCCTAATTCTTTAGTTCTTTGATTCTAAAATTAACAAACCTTTTTTTTGTCAAGTATTCAGAAGTCCGGGAGGAATCTAGACCTTTTGCTTCTGAAATCGGCGTAAATTGAGGCAAACCTTCTGTATTAGGACATCATGAGTTTGAAGAGGTATTTGCTCACCCTTTATACCAGGGTTACATAAGGTGGCACATACTTGTGCCCCTGTTTGGTTCTGAAATCTGTCTAACCCTACTGTAATAATCATCAGGAAATTGTGTATTAGGACATCATAGTTTGAAAGGTATTTGTTTACCTAATACTTTGGTCTTCTGTTCTTTCCTAATTCTTTAGTTCTTTGATTCTAAAATTAACAAACCTTTTTGTTCAAGTATTCAGAAGTCCGGAAGAGGAATCTAGACCTGTTGCTTCTGAAATCGGCGTAAATTGAAAATTCTGTATTAGGACATCATGAGTTTGAAGAGGTATTTGCTCACCTTTTTTAATAAAAGTGTGGTCACATACTTGTGCCCTGTTTGGTTCTGAAATCTGTCTAACCCACTGTAATAATCATCGAGGAAAATTGTGTATTAGGACATCATAAGTTTGAAGAGGTATTTGTTTACCTAATACTTTGGTCTTCTTTCTTTCCTAATTTTGTAGTTCTTTGATTCTAAAATTAACAAACCTTTTTGTGTCAAGTATTCAGAAGTCCGGAAGAGGAATCTAGAACCCCTTTGCTTCTGAAATCGGCGTAAATTGAGGCAAATTCTGTATTAGGACATCATGAGTTTGAAGAGGTATTTGCTCACCTTTTTATACCAGGGTTACAAAGTGTGGACATACTTGTGCCCCTGTTTGGTTCTGAAATCTGTCTAACCCACTGTAAAATCATCGAGGAAATTGTGTATTAGGACATCATAAGTTTGAAGAGGTATTTGTTTACCTAATACTTTGGTCTTCTGTTCTTTTAATTTTAGTTCTTTTGATTCTAAAATTAACAAACCTTTTTTGTCAAGTATTCAGAAGTCCGGAAGAGGAATCTAGAACCTGTCTTTCTGAAATCGGCGTAAATTGAGGCAAACCTTCTGTATTAGGACATCATGAGTTTGAAGAGGTATTTGCTCACCTTTCTTTATACCAGGGTTTAAGTGTTCCATACTTGTGCCCCTGTTTGGTTCTGAAATCTGTCTAACCCTACGTAATAATCATCGAGGGGAAATTGTGTATTAGGACATCATAGTTGAAGAGGTATTTGTTTACCTAATATTTGGTCTTCTGTTCTTTCTAATTCTTTAGTTCTTTGATTCTAAAATTAACAAACCTTTTTGTGTCAAGTATTCAGAAGTCCGGAAGAGGAATCTAGAACCTGTTGCTTCTGAAATCGGCGTAAATTGAGGCAAACCTTTGTATTAGGACATCATGAGTTTGAAGAGGTTTTGCTCACCTTCTTTATACCAGGGTTACATAAGTGTGGAAATACTTGTGCCCCTGTTTGGTTCTGAAATCTGTCTAACCCTACTGTAATAATCATCGAGGAAATTGTGTATTAGGACATCATAGTTGAAGAGGTATTTGTTTACCTAATACTTGGTCTTCTGTTCTTTCCTAATTCTTTAGTTCTTTGATTCTAAAATTAACAAACCTTTTTTGTCAAGTATTCAGAAGTCCGGAAGAGGAATCTAGAACCTGTTGCTTCTGAAATCGGCGTAAATTGAGGCAAACCCTTTTATTAGGACATCATGAGTTTGAAGAGGTATTTGCTCACCTTCTTTATACCAGGGTTAATAAGTGTGGTCCATACTTGTGCCCCTGTTTGGTTCTGAAATCTGTCTAACCCTACTGTTAATCATCGAGGTAAATTGTGTATTAGGACATCATAGTTTGAAGATTTTGTTTACCTAATACTTGGTCTTCTGTTCTTTCCTAATTCTTTAGTTTTTGATTCTAAAATTAACAAACCTTTTTTTTGTCAAGTATTCAGAAGTCCGGAAGAGGAATCTAGAACCTGTTGCTTCTGAAATCGGCGTAAATTGAGGCAAACCTTTTGTATTAGGACATCATGAGTTTGAAGAGGTATTTGCTCACCTTCTTTATACCAGGGTTACATAAGTGGTCCTACTTGTGCCCCTGTTTGGTTCTGAAATCTGTCTAACCTACTGTAAAATCATCGAGGAAATTGTGTATTAGGACATCATAAATTTGAAGAGGTATTTGTTTACCTAATACTTTGGTCTTCTGTTTTTCCTAATTCTTTAGTTCTTTGATTCTAAAATTAACAAACCTTTTTGTGTCAAGTATTCAGAAGTCCGGAAGAGGAATCTAGAACCTGTTGCTTCTGAAATCGGCGTAAATTGAGGCAAACCTGTATTAGGACATCATGAGTTTGAAGAGGTATTTGCTCACCTTCTTTATACCAGGGTTACATAAGTGTGGACAACTTGTGCCCTGTTTGGTTCTGAAATCTGTCTAACCCTACTGTTAATCATCGAGGGGAAAATTGTGTATTAGGACATCATAGTTGAAGAGGTATTTGTTTACCTAATACCTTGGTCTTCTGTTCTTTCCTAATTCTTTAGTTCTTTTGATTCTAAAATTAACAAACCTTTTTTGTCAAGTATTCAGAAGTCCGGAAGAGGAATCTAGAACCTGTTGCTTCTGAAATCGGCGTAAATTGAGGCAAACCTTTGTATTAGGACATCATGAGTTTGAAGAGGTATTTGCTCACCCTTTATACCAGGGTTACAAAGTGTGGACATACTTGTGCCCCTGTTTGGTTCTGAAATCTGTCTAACCCACTGTAATAATCATCGAGGAAATTGTGTATTAGGACATCATAGTTTGAAGAGGTATTTGTTTACCTAATACTTTGGTCTTTCTTTCTTAATTCTTTAGTTCTTTGATTCTAAAATTAACAAACCTTTTTTGTCAAGTATTCAGAAGTCCGGAAGAGGAATCTAAGAACCTGTTGCTTCTGAAATCGGCGTAAATTGAGGCAAACTTTCTGTATTAGGACATCATGAGTTTGAAGAGGTATTTGCTCACCTTTTTATACCAGGGTTACAAAGTGTGGCAATTGTGCCCTGTTTGGTTCTGAAATCTGTCTAACCCTACTGTAATAATCATCGAGGAAATTGTGTATTAGGACATCAAATTTAAGAGGTATTTTTTACCTAATACTTTGGTCTTCTGTTCTTTCCTAATTCTTTAGTTCTTTGATTCTAAAATTAACAAACCTTTTTTGTCAAGTATTCAGAAGTCCGGAAGAGGAATCTTGAACCTGTCTGCTTCTGAAATCGGCGTAAATTGAGGCAAACTTTGTATTAGGACATCATGAGTTTGAAGAGGTATTTGCTCACCTTTTTATACCAGGGTTACATAAGTGTTCACATACTTGTGCCCCTGTTTGGTTCTGAAATCTGTCTAACCCTACTGTAATAATCATCGAGGAAATTGTGTATTAGGACATCATAGTTGAAGAGGTATTTGTTTACCTAATACTTGGTCTTCTGTTCTTTCCTAATTCTTTAGTTCTTTGATTCTAAAATTAACAAACCTTTTTTGTCAAGTATTCAGAAGTCCGGAAGAGGAATCTAGAACCTGTTGCTTCTGAAATCGGCGTAAATTAAAACCTTTGTATTAGGACATCATGAGTTTGAAGAGGTATTTGCTCACCTTTTTATACCAGGGTTACATAAGTGTGGTCAACTTTGCCCTGTTTGGTTCTGAAATCTGTCTAACCCTACTGTTAATCATCGAGGTAAATTGTGTATTAGGACATCATTTGAAGAGGTATTTGTTTACCTTACCTTGGTCTTCTGTTCTTTCCTAATTCTTTAGTTCTTTGATTCTAAAATTAACAAACCTTTTTGTGTCAAGTATTCAGAAGTCCGGAAGAGGAATCTAGAACCTGTTGCTTCTGAAATCGGCGTAAATTGAGGCAAACCTTCTGTATTAGGACATCATGAGTTTGAAGAGGTATTTGCTCACCTTCTTTATACCAGGGTTACATAAGGTGGACATACTTGTGCCCCTGTTTGGTTCTGAAATCTGTCTAACCCTACTGTAATAATCATCGAGGAAAATTGTGTATTAGGACATCATAAGTTTGAAGAGGTATTTGTTTACCTAATACTTTGGTCTTCTGTTCTTTCCTAATTCTTATAGTTCTTTGATTCTAAAATTAACAAACCTTTTTGTGTCAAGTATTCAGAAGTCCGGAAGGAATCTAGAACCTGTTGCTTCTGAAATCGGCGTAAATTGAGGCAAACCTTCTGTATTAGGACATCATGAGTTTGGGGTATTTGCTCACCCTTTTTATACCAGGGTTACAAAGTGTGGACATACTTGTGCCCTGTTTGGTTCTGAAATCTGTCTAACCCTACTGTAAAATCATCGAGGAATTGTGTATTAGGACATCATAATTGAAGAGGTATTTGTTTACCTAATACTTGGTCTTCTGTTCTTTCCTAATTCTTATAGTTCTTTGATTCTAAAATTAACAAACCTTTTTTGTCAAGTATTCAGAAGTCCGGAAAGGAATCTAAGAACCTGTTGCTTCTGAAATCGGCGTAAATTGAGGCAAACCTTTGTATTAGGACATCATGAGTTTGAAGGGTATTTGCTCACCTTTTTATACCAGGGTTACAAAGTGTGGACAATTTGCCCTGTTTGGTTCTGAAATCTGTCTAACCCTACTGTAAAATATCACAAATTGTGTATTAGGACATCATAATTGAAGAGGTATTTGTTTACCTAATAGGTCTTCTGTTCTTTCTAATTCTTTAGTTCTTTGATTCTAAAATTAACAAACCTTTTTGTGTCAAGTATTCAGAAGTCCGGAAGAGGAATCTAGAACCTGTTTGCTTCTGAAATCGGCGTAAATTGAGGCAAATTTGTATTAGGACATCATGAGTTTGAAGAGGTATTTGCTCACCTTTTTATACCAGGGTTACAAAGGGTCACTACTTGTGCCCCTGTTTGGTTCTGAAATCTGTCTAACCCACTGTAAAATCATCGAGGCAATTGTGTATTAGGACATCATAGTTGAAGAGGTATTTGTTTACCTAATACCTTGGTTTCTTTCTTTCCTAATTCTTTAGTTCTTTTGATTCTAAAATTAACAAACCTTTTTGTGTCAAGTATTCAGAAGTCCGGAAGAGGAATCTAGAACCTGTTGCTTCTGAAATCGGCGTAAATTGGGAAACCCTGTATTAGGACATCATGAGTTTGAAGAGGTATTTGCTCACCTTCTTTATACCAGGGTTACAAAGTGTGGACATACTTGTGCCCCTGTTTGGTTCTGAAATCTGTCTAACCCTACTGTAATAATCATGGGAAAATTGTGTATTAGGACATCATAGTTGAAGAGGTATTTGTTTACCTAATATTTGGTCTTCTGTTCTTTTAATTCTTTAGTTCTTTGATTCTAAAATTAACAAACCTTTTTGTGTCAAGTATTCAGAAGTCCGGAAGAGGAATCTAGAACCTGTTGCTTCTGAAATCGGCGTAAATTGAGGCAAATTTGTATTAGGACATCATGAGTTTGAAGAGGTATTTGCTCACCTTTTTATACCAGGGTTACATAAGTGTGGACTACTTGTGCCCTGTTTGGTTCTGAAATCTGTCTAACCCACTGTTAATCATCGAGGAAATTGTGTATTAGGACATCATAGTTGAAGAGGTATTTGTTTACCTAATACCTTGGTCTTCTTTCTTTTAATTCTTTAGTTCTTTATTCTAAAATTAACAAACCTTTTTTGTCAAGTATTCAGAAGTCCGGAAGAGGAATCTAGAACCTGTTGCTTCTGAAATCGGCGTAAATTGAGGCAAATTTCTGTATTAGGACATCATGAGTTTGAAGAGGTATTTGCTCACCTTTTTTACCAGGGTTACAAAGTGTGGTCATACTTGTGCCCTGTTTGGTTCTGAAATCTGTCTAACCCTACTGTAATAATCATCGAGGTAAAATTGTGTATTAGGACATCATAGTTGAAGAGGTATTTGTTTACCTAATACCTTGGTCTTCTGTTCTTTCCTAATTCTTTAGTTCTTTGATTCTAAAATTAACAAACCTTTTTGTGTCAAGTATTCAGAAGTCCGGAAGAGGAATCTAAAGAACCTGTTGCTTCTGAAAGGCGTAAATTGAGGCAAACTTCTGTATTAGGACATCATGAGTTTGAAAGGTATTTGCTCACCTTTTTATACCAGGGTTACATAAGTGTGGACATACTTGTGCCCCTGTTTGGTTCTGAAATCTGTTTACTGTAAAATCATCGAGGAATTTGTGTATTAGGACATCATAGTTGAAGAGGTATTTGTTTACCTAATACTTGGTCTTCTGTTCTTTCCTAATTCTTTAGTTCTTTGATTCTAAAATTAACAAACCTTTTTTGTCAAGTATTCAGAAGTCCGGAAGGAATCTAAGAACCTGTCTGCTTCTGAAATCGGCGTAAATTGAGGCAAATTTTGTATTAGGACATCATAGTTTGAAGAGGTATTTGTACCTTCTTTTCCGGGTTACTAAGTTGGTTTACAACTTGTGCCCGTTTGGTTCGAAAGTCTAACCCTCTGAATAAATGAGGGAAATTTGTATTAGGACATCATAGTTGAAGAGGTATTTGTTTACCTAATACCTTGGCTTTGTTCCTAATTTTTAGTTTTTAGATTTAAAATTAACAAACCTTTTTTTCTATTCAAAGTCCGGAAAAATTAAAACCTGTCGTTCGAAATCCCTAAATTGAGGCAAACCTGTATTAGGACATCATGGGTTTGAAAGGTATTTGTTTCTAATACCTTGGTCTTCTGTTTTTTAATTCTTTATTCTTTAAATTCTAAAATTAAAAACCTTTTTGGTAAGTTTCAAAGTCCAAAAGGAATCTAAAACCTGTCGTTCGAAATCGGGTAAATTGAGGCAAACCTTTTATTAGGACATCATGAGTTTGAAGAGGTATTTGCTCACCTTTTTATAAGGGTTACATAAGTGTGGTCCAACTTGTGCCCCTGTTTGGTTCTGAAATCTGTCTAACCCTACTGTAAAATCATCGAGGTAATTGTGTATTAGGACATCATAAGAAGAGGTATTTGTTTACCTAATTTGGTCTTCTGTTCTTTCTAATTTTTAGTTCTTTGATTCTAAAATTAACAAACCTTTTTGTGTCAAGTATTCAGAAGTCCGGAAGAGGAATCTAGACCTGTCTGCTTCTGAAATCCGTAAATTGAGGCAAATTCTGTATTAGGACATCATGAGTTTGAAGAGGTATTTGCTCACCTTTTTATACCAGGGTTACATAAGTGTGGTTTACTTGTGCCCCTGTTTGGTTCTGAAATCTGTCTTAAACTGTTAATCATCGAGGTAAAATTGTGTATTAGGACATCATAGTTGAAGAGGTATTTGTTTACCTAATACCTTGGTCTTCTGTTCTTTCCTAATTTTTAGTTCTTTGATTCTAAAATTAACAAACCTTTTTTGTCAAGTATTCAGAAGTCCGGAAGAGGAATCTAGAACCCTGCTTCTGAAATCGGCGTAAATTGAGGCAAACCTGTATTAGGACATCATGAGTTTGAAGAGGTATTTGCTCACCTTTTTATACCAGGGTTACATAAGTGTGGTCACATACTTGTGCCCCTGTTTGGTTCTGAAATCTGTCTAACCCTACTGTAATAATCATCGAGGAAAATTGTGTATTAGGAACATAGTTTGAAGAGGTATTTGTTTACCTAATACCTTGGTCTTCTGTTCTTTCTAATTCTTTAGTTCTTTGATTCTAAAATTAACAAACCTTTTTGTGTCAAGTATTCAGAAGTCCGGAAGAGGAATCTAAAACCTGTCTGCTTCTGAAATCGGCTTTGGGCAAACCTTTGTTTAGGACATCATGAGTTTGAAGAGGTATTTGCTCACCTTCTTTATACCAGGGTTACATAAGTGGGTTCACATACTTGGCCCCTGTTTGGTTCTGAAATCTGTCTAACCCACTGTAATAATCATCGAGGTAAGGATTGTGTATTAGGACATCATGATTGAAGAGGTATTTGTTTACCTAATACTTGGTCTTCTGTTCTTTCTAATTCTTTAGTTCTTTGATTCTAAAATTAACAAACCTTTTTTGTGTCAAGTATTCAGAAGTCCGGAAGAGGAATCTAAGAACCTGTCTTTCTGAAATCGGCGTAAATTGAGGCAAACCTTCTGTATTAGGACATCATGAGTTTGAAGAGGTATTTGCTCACCTTTTATACCAGGGTTACAAAGTGTGGTCACATACCCCCTGTTTGGTTCAAATCTGTCTAACCTTGTAATAATCATCGAGGTAAATTGTGTATTAGGACATCATACGATTGAAGAGGTATTTGTTTACCCAATACCTTGGTCTTCTGTTCTTTCCTAATTTTTAGTTCTTTGATTCTAAAATTAACAAACCTTTTTTGTCAAGTATTCAGAAGTCCGGAGGAATCTAAGAACCTTCTGGAAATCGGCGTAAATTGAGGCAAACCTTCTGTATTAGGACCATTTTGAAGAGGTATTTGCTCACCTTCTTTATACCAGGGTTACATAATGTGGTCACATACTTGTGCCCTGTTTGGTTCTGAAATCTGTCTAACCCTACTGTAATAATCAGAAAGGATTGTTATTAGGACATCGATTGAAGAGGTATTTTTTACCTTTAATACTTTTGGTCTTCGTTTCCTTTCCATATTTCCTTTTTTTTAAAAAATTTAATTTCTTTATTCATTAAGTTGTTTCAAGGAAAAATAGGTCAAATAATAAATTTTGTGGTTTTTAAAAATGGCTTTTTTTTGTTCCATAAATTAAACGTTGGTTTGCCCTTGATCTGCTACCAATTTCGGTGTTAATTTTAGATCAAAACTTTTTTTATAACTGTTTTATAATATTTTGGTCTTTATTTTTTACCTAAGATTTAACAAAACTTTTTTTCAAAGAAGTAAAAAAGACTTGAATCTATTGTTTTTCTTTCTTCTGGTGGAAATCATCAATCTAATATTGGTTTTTCTTTTTTAAATATTTGTTAATACTTGTTTCTTTATCTTTTTCTTTCTTTCCAATGTTCTTTATGGTTTCTGGTAAGGTCACTTTCCCTTTTGAACATTCGAAAGCCCAAAATCTTTTGATTAAAACTATTAAGGAGATTTTAATTTGGACAGGTGGTTTCTCCTTATTTTCCTTCTTCTTTTAAAATTACATTTTAAAATTTAAAAACCTTTTTTTTTTTCAATTATCATCCGGAAAATTTTGAATTTGTTCTTTTTTTTCTGAAATGCGTAATTTTAAACTTTGTATAGAATTTCTTGATTTGGGGAAATTCAATATTTTGTCCCTATTTAAAATTGGTCACTAATTGTGTCAATTTTGTTAAATCTTCTGTAATACAATATAAAGAATTTTTTTTAGTTTGAAGGTAATTGTTTAATTACTTTTAAATTTTGTTTCCTTCATTTTTTAAAATTCTAAAACCTTTTTTTTCCATTTATTTGGAAAAAGTACTTGTTTTTCATTAAAACAAACTTTCCTTATTTTTTAAAATCAAAATAAGAAAATGTATACTTTTAAATTATTGAGGTAATGAAATCTCTTTAAAGATAAAAATTTTTTTTTATATTGGGAATTTTATTTTTATAATTGGACCAAAAAATCAAATTTCAATTCCTTCGGTTTTAAAATAAATTATAATTTTTAATATTTTAATGTCTCTTAGAATAAAAAAAATTAAAAGGTAAAAGAAATGTTTTTTAAAAATTTCCATTTTATTAAAAAAAAATTATTTATATAAATTCTAATATTTTTTTTAAAAATTAAATTAAAAATTTTTAATTTATTTTTTTATTTTGAAATTTTTGGAAAACGGGGAATTAAACTTTTAAAAAAAATTTTCACCAAATTAAAGTTTTGGAAAAAAATTACATTCCCAAAAAATTAACGTTTGTTTTTAAAATTTTATAAAAATTTTTTTTAGGACGGGCTAATTTAAATTTTGATTTATACAAATTTCGTTTTGGAATTAATTTTTTGGGAAATTTTTAAAAAGAATAAAACAAAAAAATAAAACTTTTTTTTTCAAAGGGAAAAAATTTCAACCCAAAAGAAAGCCTTTTAAAAATTTTAAAAATTTTTTTATGCTTACAAAAAATAAATTTACGTGTGCTCACATGACCTAACAATTTGTAGAAATGATAAGATTCAAAAAATTAAATCGATTGCTCATATTTATTTTGTAAAATTACACTTTAGCGATAATAAAAGTTCATTATTTTTTTCCCTATCGAAACCACACAGATTCATTTTTTGACAACAAATCAAAAGTACTAGAACAAGATTTTCTGAAAATAAAAAAATATTTTCTTTACTTTCAATCATTAATTATAAACTCAATGCTTTCAATATTAAAACTTTTTCTTAAGTTGATCTATTTAGAGATTTATAGCGTTTGTCTAAGGTTATGTAGGATAAATATATGTTATATAACCGTTTTATATTGTATTGGACAGCTATTAAGTAATTTATTTTTCTTATAAAATATCATTCTTTGAAGTGATCTTCAAAACAAATTTTTTTTCAACTTATTGTTTTCATTGCTTAAATCGGCATTTCCACAATTTTTAACCCATTTTTAACCGCTTTGGATCTTTCAAATGTGAAAATGTTTTTTTGTTTTAATTCAGTGTTATAGCAGTCTGAATTCAACGATGACCTTAGGATATGGCTAATGTTCTAAACGTATTGTTACGATACATTTGTGTTTACAATACTGAATTTTTTGACACCTAAAATTCTCATAGTAAGGCCATCTAAATCTCATGAGTTAAATAACGCGTAAGGTTGTTCTTTTAAATATATACTCAATGGTATTTATTTATTTAAATAAAAAATTCTCCTTAAAAATTTACTTTTACTACTGGGTTTAATCCAAAGTTTTGTTTCTTAATTTATCTGTAATTAACACAATTGCATCTTTAATTGGTAGCTAAATCCCTTTAAAGTTTTAAAGGCATTTAAAGATTTCTATTTGATTTAGAATAATTAGATTTAATATGGTGCCATTTATGAACAACATCCAAAAAATAAATGCTATAAATAAATTGTAATGAAATGTCAGGTATTTTGAACACCCTTATAGTATGGTAATTTTGTTTGTAGTCTTATGTACTTAGTTAGATTCCTATATAAATATTTTTTGTTGTCAAATTAAGTTTTATAGTAAATTTTGTTTAATGTTGAGCTTTAGATTCTTTGTTTGTGAAATTATTATTCGAAATTTAGGTTGTTTTTCCTTATTATTTCTCGTTTATAGAAGTTTGGTTAACGTTTATTTGTAAATAGTTGTATATAAGTTTAATTAAGGTTTATTTCGTTTGATTTCCGTAAAATATAATATAAAATTAATCGTTAAATGAATAGTATAGGTTTATCGTGTATGATGTCATGTAGCGCCATACAGACGCTTAAGTATAGTTGTCAGTTTATTATTAGGTATTTTGGTTTTCATTCATAGAGATTGCATGTGGCCTTATTGTTCGTACTTTAAGGTAAACATAGAGAGGCTGTACAGGATACTTTTTGCTGACGTTTAGTTTTGAAAATTTACCGAGTCCTTACGGACGGAAACGAATTTGTGTATCGGTATTAAATCTTCCTTCCGTTTTTTAATTGGTTGAATTATATTAGATAAGATTTTTTATGAGTAGTGGATGCAAATTCAAAGATGGATTTTTGTGAATAATTTTTGGAGTCTAAGCAGATCACGCTTTCGAGTAGTGTACGTTGCTTTGTGTTACGCCTTAAGGTGGTTTAGAACGTTGAAAGTTTGGACCTTGTGGTGTTTATCGAACGTACTTTTTGTGTAGTAAGGGTAGTTTAGCTACTGAAGAACCTGTGAAAGGGATTTTATCAAAATTGTTCATTCACCAAAGGATTATACTTAGTGCCGATTTGGGTTTTACGTCAAGTTACCTAGAGGACATCGTCGTGTTATAGTGCTTCAGTGACCTCTTGGTTTAGATCGCTTTTGCGGATTTTAAAATCATCGTTCTTGCAGTGCCACTACTATTTATTGTACAAAGCGTGTGTAAAGATAAAGAAACTTTCTCAATATATTAAAATTTAACGTTATTTAAATCAAGTTATTAACATTTTGGATTATCAGTGGAAATAAAACCAGTTAAAAGATTTAGTTATCAAAGTTTGAACGCTCAAATTATTAGTATTTTAAAAGAAGTTTTTCATTTATGCAATAACATTTTAACGCGATTCAAGCAAGGATCGTTTGTGTATCATAGTACTATAGTCAACAATTTCATTCATCATTTGCCAGACAAGGAAGATTTCATTTCCGTTATAGCAGAGAACCATCATTTCATTGTTGTAACACAGAAGAGGTGTAATTCTAGACTTTTAAGGTAATAACATTGTGTTTTTTATTGCATATTTCAAGATTTATTATTCTGTGTGTTTCGAATTATATTTTGTGTCAATGAAGGTCTGAAAGCGGTGTCGTAATTTTTTTTGTTATTAAAGAAGTTGTTTTAAATTTATTTAGCGTAATTAATTAATAGTTTGACGCTCCGCCTTCACCCTTTGTTATTTATTTGATTTTATTAGTAAAGGGATTACCTATTCTAGTGTGGTATATTATCCACGAATTATATATTTATAGGTTAAACGATTTAGACTGGAGTAAAAGCAGATTTCTGATCATACATCCTGTCGCCTTTTAAGTATGTTTTTTGTTGATACGCATTATCGTCTGTTATATTTTTTATATTTATCCTTTTTATTATTTTATTATAGTTTGTTAGGTTTTATAAATGTGTTTTACTTCTATGGAAACCCTTTTGTGTTACATAAAAGTTTTTTGCAAGTTACCGGTAATTTAGTTTTAACGTAACAAAGTTAGTTTTTTTTGTTTTGATTATTATTTAATGCATTATTTACACTGAGGTGTAGTAACGTAAATTTATTGAGTGTTTATCACGCTTTTATTTGCCAAGCGTGTAGTGTTTTTTGAAGCCCGATTTCAGGTAATTTGCTGAGTTGCTGTCCAGCACCCTGGGATCGATTACGAATAGGTAAGCGATGTTTTTGGATGTTTAGACACGCTATGTACTCGTAATTTTGGCACGACAACCTTATTTTTGTCTATCAAATATCCTGGCGCCTTAACCGAACGATTTTGACTTCATCCCTATTTTGACTGACGTACGATTTATTATTCTGGATGTGCAAAATTATTAACATCAATCCACGATCCGCACGCTGACTAGTCGAGGCAAAAAGGGCCAATTTATCTGTAATCCCGTTCTACCACCCATTTATACCGTTACAAGGGATATTTCAGTTGGCTACTTGACCGCATTTTCCATCCTTTCCTACAACATTACAATAGCAAAAGACAAATATAATAACAAACGCCTTCAAACGTCTTAAAATATTATTTCCAACTCAGTAGCGTATCACGCAGAGGTAACTAGGTTAGTAAAATTGAAAATTTTCAATTGAATTAATTATTGTAAGAAATAAACATCGTTAAAATAAAAGAACGTTCCAAACAAATATCATTATTGTTAAGAATTTCTGAAAATTTACGATTACTAATTCGTAATTAACGTTGAAATTGCAAATTACACCATTAGCATAATGTGATTTAGAAATCATTAATGACCACTTGCTTTGCTTATAAATGTGGAATCAATTTTCCATTTTGCCATTATACTGTAAACAAGAATTGGTAACGGTTGTATTGATTGTGTAGTTTTTATACTAAAATGGAAGAAAGTTTTGTTTTAACTGAAGACGAGAACTTATTGAAAATTTGCACAGCTATAGTGCAACTTCGGTAAGATTATACAATATTTTGTTAATTGTCATATTTTAACTGTTATTATTACAGCGTATTTTAAATGTTTATAATTCTGCGATTTTTAATTACACAATAATTATTAATAAAAAAATTATTTACTATATACTTGTTCATTTTTTTAAAATTTGTATTAAAATAGTTAAAATAGTATATAATAATAATACTAGGTGATGGTGATGGCGAATTTATTAATAATAAATTTATTCAAATAAGTTTTTCACTTTTTTTATATGACAAAAGGTACTACGCCAATGAGTCTGCGCTTTATTTGTGACAAATTTAAATGGCCATATTGCAGAGATTTAATTACTCTGCACTATAGTATGATAATCTTACCCTACATTAACAGATTTACCTAACATGGTTGCTGGTTCACCGTTCACTTAATAAAGCAAGAAAGTAGAAACAGAACACTGAACACGCTACTATTGTAAAGTGACATTAGCAATTCAACTACCAAGACCAAGTGATATTAACAATTCAACCACCAAGACCACCTGGAAACTACAGAACTTTACATTTTTTACCGCACTGAATAGAATGTTGTCAAGCCTCTATCGCAACGTCAACAACAGATTAAGAATTTGTTTTTATCAATAAAAAATTAAATAAAACTTTGAAGAATGTCCTTAAAATTTACTACTTACATTTTTAGGTAATCAAAAATATCCGCAAATTATCCGTTTAATGGCAGGGTTAGAAAATTATCCGTGGGTACTTACAATACGGACAATTATCCCAATTGGCAACACTGTTAGGTGCTTAAATACAGGGAAAGTATATATAAATGCACTATAACGAGCTGGTAGCGTAGTGGCACATACCTGCTTAGCATTAGGTAATTTGATTCCCTATAGTCAACTGTATGAGGTTTCTCATACACATGTAGCATGGTCACTGCGTATGTACACCATGTGCATGGTTAGCGAATGTTCAGTATTTTCTAGAAATAATGTTCCTTGATCTATCCTGACCATAATCTTAATCCCACCATGCATATATAATATATGTATATGCTGAATCCATGATTGTAGCTGCAGGAGCTCGAAAGCTCAGCAGCTTAGAATGAAATACGTAGCCTTTTCCTTTTCCCCATACTTAAAAGTAGTGATTTATAAAAGGAAACGACAAGGGACAATTTAGGTATTTAGAATAACATAGTTAGTGGTAGACAATTTTGATTTGATAATATTAAAAGGAGTATAAAATGAACAAAACATTTAATACAAAATTCGTACGCAGACCTGTCGACTTGCGACTAAATCTCGATATATGCGGACCAATCACGCGTTTTTGTTTGACAACTTCGTAGTTAGGGATAAAAATCTAAAATCTACGGATTAATAGGAAAAAGACAAACAAAACTACTGTAACCTAACAGAAATAGATTAGATACACAAACCTGCATTAACCTAACAAAATTAGATTAGATAAACAAAACTACTATAACCTAACAGAAAAAAACATTGTTTGAACCGGGAATCGAACCTACCTCTGCCACGTATCAGGCGAGCAATAATACCACTAGTCCCACCGTGCAGTCCCTTTTTGGCGTTGAAACTGTTATTTAAACCATTTAAGAACTATACATTCAAATATATTTCCTTTGGTCCGCCTATATCGAGAATTAGCCGCAAGTGCCCATCGGGCTCCAAGGGGTCGACCATATATGTAACATTCGTCGACCCGGTCCGATAAGTACGGTGGATAGTAAATAAACAGCAGCTGAAGAAAGTACAAGCGGCATAAGAAATTAAAATTACATCTAAAATCCATCGGACAGATATATAAACGTTAACAAATAAATACTCAAGAAGTCCTGAAGCTTATAGATACAGAGAGTGGAACCGGAACAAACGTAAAGCAAACAGATTTAGAAATAACTATAATTAGTTAGTATTTACAAAGTGTTACTACGGGTAATCTAGCGCTAGTAATTAGAAATGAATATGGAAAGGATAGAGGAAATGTTGCAGACTATAAATAATAATACGAGCCAAATCTACGAAAAACTAGACAAACTAGTACAAGAAATAAATCAAGTGAAAGAAGAAAATGCGAAACTAAAAAAACAAGTGGCAGAATAAAGCGGACGAATAAAACCGCTGGAAATTGGTGGAAGAATAAGACCAATATTAGTAATACTAACGACGAAGAATACAAAGAAAAAGATATTAAGTAATCCTAAGAACCTGGAAGGATCAGATATGTGGATACACGAAGATTTCACGAAAAAGGTACAAGAAGAAAGGAGAAAACTAATACCCCTGTTGAATGAAGCTACAGAAAAAGGACAAACAGCATGCCTAAATTACAATAAACTAAAAATCATATACAAGACAGATACAACATATGAGACAGCAGTAAAATCAAGAAATAAACGCAGGGAATCAAAACTCTAACAATGAGAGAACAATCTACTGAGGGACAAAATTGTGAGGAACAAATAAGAAAAATAACACGAACAACCTGGAAAAAATTATAAAAAAAGAACGAACATGGAAAAGGATACGATTAAAGACGGTGGAGCAAAAAGGAATATGAGGAATACAAGAAATAGCAAGGAAAATAAAAAAGGAAAAGCGAAGACGGCAAAAAATATAATAAAAGTGGGAACATGGAATATTAGAGGACTAAATGGCAAAGAAGACAAGATAATTGAAGAAATTAAAACACAAAAGATAGATTAACATGGAATAACTGAAACAAAAAAGAAAAATAAAGGAATACAAGAACTAATGGAGGGATACACATTAATATGGTCAGGAAGAGGAGATTCAGATTAGGCAGCAGGTGGAGTGGGACTGATAGTAAGCCCAGATAAAATAAGAAACATAAAGAATCAAAATATATAAACAAAAGATTGATAACTATAGAAAGAAATTTGGAGGACCGACAAAGCGGCAGTATAATAATAGCCTATGGACCAAACGACACTGCAAGAAAAGAAGAAAAAGATTAATTCTACCAAATGTTACAAGCAGAGATTGATAATACTATAATATACATAATACTATAATTATAGGAGTCATGAATGGGGGAGTAGGAAACTATAACGAAAACATACAAAGGTATATGGGGCCATATGGAGAACCAATAATAAATAGTAACGGCAAACGACCTATCCGAGACCAATGACTTAACACTGACAAATACAATATTCAAACATAAAAATATACACAAATATGCTAGACAAGTTAAATCAAGAAAGGAAAAGTCTATTATAGTCTACTTCATAGTAAGCAGAGAATTTAGGAAAGTGGTCAAAAATGTAAAAGTAAAAAAACATGCAAAAATAGGAAGTGACCACTACCTGGTAAGGATGGAATTGATAATGAAAAAAAAGAAACAAAACAAAACAAACGAAAAATAATAATAAAGGCAAAAATAAAAAGCTACCGACTAAAAGATGAAGAAATCAAAGAGATTTAACAAAACAAACTACAAAATATATTAAAAACAGAAGAAACTGACAAGAAAATAGGAGTAGAAAATAAATGGAATTACTTTAAGGAAACTAGCCGCCAAAGAAATCTATGGGACAATCAAAACAACTAACATACATAACAAAATAAGTAAATGGTGGACCCCAGAAATAAAACAGAAAATAGAAGATAAGAAACAAAAATAGATAAATTATTTAAGGTCATACAGAGAAGAGAACTACGAAGCATATAAAACAAGTAATAGAGAAATCAAACACGTAGTGAAGGAAGTAAAGAAACAATCATGGGCAGATTTTGGAGAAAAAATGTAAGAACACTACGCATAAAATCAGAAATTATTCTATGGTGTGTTAAAACAGATTAGACGAAAGAAAACACCGTGACTGCCTAACTTAAAAGACAAAAATGGAAATATACTAACAGACGAGAAGAACAGTATAGATAGATGGAAACAATACTTCGAAGAATTAACCGAAATAAACATTGAAGAATACGAGCGAGGAACATTACAAGTAAGAGACATTGAAAGACAAACTAAAACTAAAGAAAGCAGCGGGACAAGATGATATTACAGAGGCAATACTAAATTCATGGGGACAGAAACAATAACAATATTCACAGACATACGAAACAGTATCCTTAGAACAAAAATAGTATCCCAAGAATGGAACATCGGCATAATACTACCGTTGTATAAAAAAGGAGGCGTAAGAGCATGTTCGAACTATGGAAGGATCAAGTAGACCAAGTAAAATATTCACAAGAATAAGAAAAAAAATAGACACGATATACAAAGCTCAACACGGCTTTAGAAGAGGAAGAAGCACTCTAGATTTAATATTTATGCTAAAACAAGGAGGTGAAAAGCTAGTAAGGAAAGGGAACGACATACACATTGTCGTCATAGACAAGGCGTTCGAAGTAGTGGTTAAGGGCCGGTTCTGGACCAATTCAAGGTCACTCGCCATCTAGTGGTGAGAAATGTAAGCTTTTGGATCTCTTTAAGGTCAAACTTTTGGCGGGAAATTTAAATTTTTGGAGCTCGGTAGAAATAGAAATTTCAATGTCACCATCCTCATCATATTACAAGGTCACTCTGCGGTCAAACGTTTTGGCGGGAAATTTGTATGACAAGGTCAAAAGCTGAAAATAGAAATTGTAATGTCATCATCATATTACAATTCTTATAAGTCTAAAAATAGAGTGGTCAAGGTCAAAGATTATTGACCTGTAGGGGTATCGTATGACATTTCTTAGAAGTGTAAAAATAGAATCAATTCATGGAAACATGAAAAATGAGAGTTGCTGTCTATGCTAAAAAGTAGGCCAAGGTCAAATGGTGGTTATATTGACTAAATTGGGTTAAGGTGAAATAATTTACTAAACTAAAAGTAGGTGTGTATTTAATAAGTTTAAGCATGTTGTCATAGGTACTTAAGTCAGGAACACATTTTTGTGATATAAATCACAGCGAGGTGTGTTAAGATCAGTCAGTTAGCAACTTGTAATTGTTAAACATGGAATTAGCAGGGTTAAACCAAAGCACTCATTGCAAACTTTTTATAAGTACATGTGACCTCGAGATATCAAAAAGGTATAAAGTGATTAATGTGGCAGTAATTAATACTAAGTCTTCATGAGTAGTTTGGGTGCAGTTGGGAAAACAACAAACACAACATTTTGTTTTTAATAGTAGTGCCACAACCCCACCCACATGATTTAACTAAAATCATTTCTTAAACAGCGTTTAGTCCTAGTGCAATTGCAAGCAAGTACAGTCGTTATAATGCAGGCAGCAATAACATCATTTCTGGAACGATCCAAACTCAGAAGTTCACCGTTATATATGGATACCCCACATAGTAGCAGTAACAATATGATAACAATTTTACCTTGTGTTGTTGGTGCTGTCATAATAGTGATGGTGGTAATAGAAGTAAACATGGAGAGAAACATGATTAAGGTTATTCTTCTAACACTGACAGGCAGCCATATAATTTATCTGAAGTGTATAAACGAGCAGCTAATGAATACTTAATCGATTGTATTTATTATAAACTATCGAACGATACTCATCATGCAAAACATATGGAAATTGGATACAGTACGCACCTCAAGCTTGCACCAGTAGTGCGTATGGGGTGTGTTAACTGTGATCAAAGCGATAATGTAGTGTTGGATATGAAGGAATGGAATGAGCTTCTAAGATGGCATTCATATGTAGAATTACAATTTTTCCGATCCCAAGAAATTGAAAATAAAATTGACTGGTCAAATGTAAACGAAGAAGAAGATATAATCTATGATCAACATTATGAATCTCTATCTAGCAATTTTGGTATTTATTACAATTGGGAATTGATTAAAGGATATGACAGAATTTTAAAACTGTTATGATTGAAACCTGCAACTGCTGTTCTTGCACATTCAATTCACATAGTATAGAAGAACTATTCAATTTAAAGGATATAATAAGCTATAGATTGGAATTTCTTGAATCTTACAATCTGGTGTGTTTTTATGTAAAGTTCATACAACAAGTTGTTGACTACCGTCATTTTCGTGAGAAAGAATTCCGTGGTGGTGATGATGACATGTATAAAGGCATTGATGATGTTATAAATGCTAAGTATAATATTAATTGACATAACACTATGGTTAATGGAAATATTGTATTATCGTCCTGCTTCTAATGTATAGCATTTACTGTATAAAGAAATAACTATGATTTGCTTTTTTCAATTTAGGTATAAATACCCAGTACTATCCATCCAGGTAAACAATGTTAGTTAAGAAGCGAAAGAGTGCAGGTGGTAGTGGTTTAGTGAATGCTCCAATCAATAAACTTCCGTTTGAATTGCATTTACCTGGTTACCAGTATTGCGGTCCTGGTACAAAGTTAGAAAAACGACTCGCACGCGGTGACCCCGGTATTAATCAATTAGATGCTCAGTGCAAACTTCACGATATCAGTTACAGAGGTTACAGAGATTTAAATAGTAGACATAAAGCGGATAAAATTTTACAAAAAAAAAGCTTGGGAACGCTGAAAATCATCAGACGCAACATTAGGTGAACGAACCGCAGCTTTAGCAGTCAGTACTGCCATGAAAGCAAAAAGAAAATTAGGAATCGGGTGTAAACGTCGATTTAATCTGAAGAAGAAGAAATGCAATGGCTGAAATTTATTGCATTTACGAAATACAATAGCTAAAAAAATTAAACCTAACGGAAATTTCACAGCGCTTTCAACGGCAAACCGTGTGGTAAAAAGTTTAGGAGGAAAGAAAAACATTAAAGTTCCTAGAGTAATTCCCCTACCTAAAGGAGGGTTTTTACTATTTCTTATTCCGTTATTCACAGGATTATCAGCAATCGGTGCTTTAGCTGGCGGTGCATCAGGAATTGCTAAAGCAGTCAATGATGCTAAAAATGCTAAAAAATTGCAAGAAGAGACATCGCGCCATAATCGCATGATAGAATCGATCGCTATAGGCTCCGTGAATAAGAAAGGCGGTGCACTGTATCTAAAACCAAAAAATCTGGTGGTGGTGCATTATACTTAAAACCGTCTCCAAAAATCTGAATAGATTACCCGAAACACCGTTAACAGGTATTGATTTAAAGAAATACACCAAAAATGTACCCTACCTTAGGGATACTTTTATGAGAGATAGCATGCCTAAATTACCACGGAAACATGAATCTGGAATTATTAACTTAGATACCCAAAAAGGACCAGGTACACATTGGGTTTGCTAGAAAAAGCGTGGTAAAAATGTGTGATATTACGATAGTTTCGGTAATCTTCGACCACCAATCGAAGTGATTAACTACCTTTGGGGGTGTAAAATATATTATAATTACAACCAAGATCAAGAGCTTGATACAATTATTTGCGGACACCTATGTCTACAATTTTTATATAAATAATCAGCACAACATCAAATTTTCTTAGTTATGTCAATAACATTCAGTTTAGAAGGTGTTGGTAACAGCTAGCTACAACTTCTATCCACCGATAGAGCTAGTTTGGAGAAGAAATACGTTATTGGATTGGTTGGATTTTACAGCTGCAACAGCATTAGAAACATTTATACAGGCAACGATAGATTTTATTTTAGAACAAATCCATCTCATTTGCAAGTGATTAATATTCCACACGGTGCATATGAGTTAGATGAAATTAGCGATTATCTAAAACCTAAAATACCCACAGAAAAGTTTATCATTAGAGAAAACAACAATACACTTAAATGTGAGATAAACAGTTCATTTGAGATCGATTTTATTAAAGAAAATTGCATTGGGCGCATGCTAGGATTTGAGTCTAAAATATTAGAACCAAATATTTTACATACATCTGCGTTAGACATCCAAATACTTAAACACACTTGCCCACACGTAGAGAGCAACATTATAAAGGGATCTTATCGAAACGGGAAACCTGCTAAAGTATTATATGAGATTGATGTTTCAGTTCCACCAGGTTATCGTCTAAATAAAACTCCAAGCAATACTCAATATTTAGAAGTAAATACTGACATTATTAGTAATATAAATTGATGAATTAATAGACTTTGGTGAAAGTGAACCATTCATTGTACGCTTAGAACTAAAAGAACATGTGTCTGAGAATTAATCTAGGACCAATTCCATCTTTGAAAAATTCATATAAAAGACATCATCCGTACAGTAAGTCATTAATTAGTCATCAACTTTCATTGCGGTTAACATCTGCAGAGAAATACTTTTTAACGTCAATTGGTTTAAAAGTTCTCAACCACAATGGCAGAATCGTTAAGCGTCCTTCAAAACGTACATTTTGATGATACTATAATTAAATCAGATGTTCACATTTATCTTCCATATGGATCTTCTAAATATGGACCTTCCGAAGAAATACGCATCTTAATTCAAAGTCAAGATCTAATTACGGCTACTTATGATAGTTTTCTGTACATAGAAGGTAAACTTGAGCTCAAGAAAGAAGATGAAAGAAAAGCATGCAGCTTGACCAACAATTTCCCGAACTTTCTTTTTAAAGAAATTGGTTATGAGTTAGGTGGTCAGAGAGTGGATGTTTGTAGAAATCCAGGTATAACATCTACGCTTAAGGGATATATTTCTTATATGGCAAGCAAAAGCAAAGCAATAAGCCATTTGGGATGGTCACCAAAGAATGAAGAACCATTACAAGTAGAATTCGATGAGCAAAATGGAGACAAATCTTTTACAGTATGTATACCATTGAACCACATATTTGGAATAATGGAGGATTATCGTCAGGTAATCGTGAATATGCGCCAAGCGTTAGTTTTAATTCGATCTAGAAGCGATACAAACTGTTACTATGGTGGAGTTGATGCCGAAATAACCTTAAATAAAATTCAATGGAAAGTACCACACTTAACACTTAGTGATGCTGCGAAACTTAACTTGTTTCAAGGAATCAATAAAAATTCTATTATTATTGTTCCATTTCGTCAATGGGAGCTGTCTATGGTCTTATTCTCCATGACGCTATTGTGCAGTACAACCCACTCACTGGGGAAGTGAAAAAGTTATAGTTATTGTAATATAGCCTAGTATATAAATAAAAATGTTGTAATTATGCGTTCAGTTTTATTTCATCCGCTAACGATGAAAGTAGTTGCTCAAAAACAAAAACTCTCAATTCAAAATCATGACTTTGATGAAAAGTCTATTATTTCAAAACATGGTGATTTACTTCCTTATAGTATACGTGGTATATATGTGGCCCTCTCAATTGTGGTAAAACAAATGCAATGATCAGTCTGATTACCGAGAAAATGGCTTTGAAATTTAAACATGTATACGTATACTCTAAGTCATTGAATCAAAACAAGTACAAACTTTTACAGGAAATCTTACTTCCAATGAGGGATATAGGTTACTTTACCTTCAGTGATAATCAAGATGTGATTGAGCCTAATCAAACTCTATTTTTATCTTCGATGATATCGCTTGTGAAAAGCAAAATTACATAAGGGCATATTTTTCTGTGGGTAGGCATAACGATATTGACTGTTTGTATTTGGGTCAAACTTACAGTAAAATTCCAAAGCAATTAATTCGTGACAATGCGAATCTAATTATATTATTTGAGTAAGATGAATTAAGCCTAAAACATGTGTATGAGGATCATATAAGTCCCACCATAAGCATGAACTTATTTCGGGACATGTGTTCAAAATGCTGGGTAGATCCGTTTGGTTTCATGATCATGAACAAGGATGCTGAAGTTAATAATAGTCGCTACAGGAAAAGATTTGATGAATATATAATACCTTAAACTGCTTACAGTAGTCTAGTAGGTACTGATCTGTTTAGGTATTAACAGCTATCTGTTTGTGTAAACAGCTATCTGTTCGAGGTAAACCGGTACCGGTTCAGAAAACCTGCTTTACTACAATGGATAACAAGGAAATGATATTAAAGAAAAAAATTATTCAGGCTCGTAAAGTAATACAGCAGAAGTATAACAGTATTAAAAGTGCTCACATTGATAATGAAAGAACATTTGAAAGTACTTATAAACCCCTAATAGAACCTCTAACTGAAATAGTAAATAAAATCGATCCAGATTTAAAAAAAACACCTAAAAAGGAGCCCTTTGGCGTTAAACCCAAAAAACCACCCCTATTCATATTTCCGAGAAAGCACGCTACTACCCCCACTAGCCCGCTTGCTCAAGTTCAACGGACTCCAGACTTCACTTCATTAGGTGATTCAAGAAAGGGTGCTACTAGCCCACTAGCTCCGGTTTTTCAAACAAATCCTCCTCCAGGTCTTCGTACATCATCTTTCTTAGATATCTGTTGTAGGAGAGATTAACATTGAGGAAGAAGAAGAAGAACCACTTAGTGCCACAGATGATTCTACTAACCGTAATGAACCTATCTCAGAAGCATTTCTCGAGCAGTGTCATGAATTACTTCGTATACACGTTGAACGTATTATGAGGGATCCTGAAGGTGTTATTGATCATACTTATGGAGTCCACTATGATACCAAAACTGACAAATGGGCAATTGGTAATACTCTCTCGTTACAATTAAAGGTAACGATATGATTATTAAAGGTGTCACGTATAAAGGACTCCAAGTTTATATGATCTGCTTATTATGAATGAACCCAATTTAAATCTAGTAAATTCAAAAGATAGAAAAGATTATAGAAGTACTTTAGAAGCTACTAATGTTGTAAGGCGAGATTATGACGTAAGTGGGCAAATTCGAGGGAGCCGCAGCAAAAAGTATACGCAAATAATCAAACCCTTGCTATCATCATCATCACCCACGACCAAGGGAGGTGGAGCTATGTTTTTTAAGGAATTAACAAACAGGCCGATTGAATATAAATATTGGAATGATGTACATGAACTAATTCGTGATCTAGAGGTATTGTGGGCAGAAAAATTGGCAGGGAATACAGGTGTCGTGAATGACATAATATCAATTGTAGAAGAACTGTATGAGGATGGGTACATTGAAAAACCAAACAGCCGTTTTTTAAACAGTATAAATGAGAATGCATTGATGTCGACATATCATAACTAAAATGACCCTTGACAAATTTGGACGTTCACATGTCCAGTATCATTTCAAGAAATTAACCCCTCAGTTTAAACTGATTGATGATAATCAATTTGATATCGAGAATAGGAGACTCGGCAATGTTGCTAGCCCCATAGATCCTCAAGGTGCCATCACAAAGCAATACTATTTATCAACAAGATTCAATTTGGATGGAAACCGTTTGACACAGTTGGTGGACCCGGAAGAAGATGGTGATGCTATAAGTAAAGGATATTTTGATTTTTGTCTACAAGCAGTTCAGAAAGGTTTTAAAGGAAACTCAACGCTTATCTAGTGTTGGAGTAAAAATTATATCGACTTAAATAAATTGTGGATAAATTAGTACCATGTCCAAATTACAACTCGTCAACGAATTGCATAAACCTGCACGAAAAAATTTTAAACGAAGGTGCACAATAATTAGAGGTTTTGATGACCTTTGGCAAGCAGATTTGGCTGAATTTAACACATATGCCAAACAAAATAAGGGCTATAAGTATATATTAGTGGTTATCGACTGTTTTTCGAAATACTTATGGACTAAAGGATTAAAAACTAAAACAGGTCAAGAAGTTACCAAGGCCATGCAAACAATCTTCAAAAAAGGACGGAAACCTACCAATTTACAGACAGATGCAGGAAAAGAATTCTACAATGAGCATTTTACTAAACTAATGCAGCGTTATGGAGTCAATCATTACTACACCTATAGCACAAAGAAGGCTACAATTGCAGAACGTGTTATCAGAACCATTAAGGGTGCTCTATATGTCATTTAGCCTACAAGGTAAATACAAATGGATTAATACAATTGATACTATAACCATGTATTATAACAATCGTAAGCATATAACTATCGTAATGAATCCCAAAGATGTCGGTAATCATACAAAGCTAGAGGATTACACTCACATAAAAATATTCGATAGGAATCGATATTCTGTGGGTGACATAGTACGAATCAGTAAATTTAAAAATATTTTCGCCAAAGGATACACACCCAATTGGTCTAGTGAATTATTTAAGATTGTGAAAGTTCGCATTACTAACCCCACTACGTACATGTTGGAAGACATGAAGGGAAGCCTGTACTGGGAGGGTTTTATGAACATGAATTACAAAAAACAAAGTATCCTGATGTGTATCTAGTAGAAAAAGTGCTTCGCTCCAAGAATAATAAGTTATTCGTAAAGTGGTGGGGATTGGATGAAAGATCATGGATCAATAAGGATGATATTGTTTTATAACATTTAACCTGTGATTTGTGAAACAAATTACTTATATTAGTTATATAGTTTGTATAAAAGGATGTAGCTCTTAGATGAAATAAAACGCACAAAAAATAATAGTATTTTATTTTTTAAATATAAATATTACATTTATTTTTAAAATTTCATTATCTTATAAAGTGAACCTAAAGTACTTCTATAATCACTTAAATTACTGGATGGCCATATCTCCGAATTTGGCCCACACCTCGATCCCAAGAAAGAATTTGGATTTGTTTCACTTTTATTGATGTTGTCTAGTATCCAGTAATAAATTTTGTGGTGCTCATCGTTTTCCCACGGTTGAAACTTATAGTTTATAATATTTCAATCAAAATATCGAGGCACTTGTAGTTAGCATAATATGCCGCTTTCTTAATACATTCAGTTATAATAAATAAAGTGCATGTAAGCAATATTTTCTATGGTAGATTTAACATTTGTTGAATCATGAACCCATAATAAATTGTATAGATACATTTTAAGCGGTATGTCACCAAGTACATTCATATCGTCTAAGATCCTATCTACTTTATCAAAAGTTAATGAATTGTAGCCTTTATCGGTACACAATTTCATAAAACTTTTAATGGTATCGTGTAATTTAATTTTTTTATCGAATAATGTCTTACTAACTTCATTTGCACACTTTGAGTTTATAGCACACCAGTGAAAACACTCATCAGGAATAACAATATATTGTAATATATTCAGTACAAATAAATAGCTTTCAGAGGACTTCATCAAAGAACGCTTCAGGTATTTTCTGTAGATTTTATCACTACTGTACCATAGCTCTTCCTGCAATTTGTCTTCAAGACTGTTCATAATGATAAAATTGTTTTCTGAAACAGAAGACGAATAAAATGCTGTGTAAAGTTAAATCCCCAAGGTCTAGTATCAGTGAAATTGAAATTTACTAATCGTTTATCATCACAAGGATTAAGTACTACTTTATTCTGTTTGATTGCAAACACATCATGTTTCTTTGATCTTATCAGATGCTGATAACGTCTTATTACGTCACCATCAAACAAAATATGTTTATAATCATTTATCGTAATCTGTTTGACGCTTGCGGGTAGAACCCTTTGATTTTTACAACTTTTCATCAACCATGTAAGCATACATTTTGCACGAAGTCCTACAAATTCAACATAATCGCCATGATTTTCATCTTTCATTAAGCAGGGACTTTTTATTACTAATGGAATTCCAAAGATATTGTTGGGGCTATTAATCAGATGTATCGAATCTATCAATGAACTCTTTAATGCATTCATAGATATCGAGAACAGAAAAGGCGTATATGAGGCTATCCGTATCCATGTACAAGAGCTTAGCATTATTATAAAACTTGGGTAGCGTGTAACCGTAATGAAAATTGTATAAAAAAGTTTTTGAAACGTCTAAAACACTGAATCCTGCATATATAGGTTTATTGAAATATACTCCTAGCTTATTCATTTGAATGATGAGCATATCATTATCAAATTATTGTACAACTATAAAAATTTGGTTTTGCTATGTAATCACGAGCACCATAGCGACCCTCCCATTTCGTTACTAAACGTATATCCTTATGTTACGGACATTTTGCATCAGCTTCCCAAAAACGCTATTACTAATTAAGTTTAAATCGATATATTTTTTTACCCACGGGGACTGTTTTAAACTAATATACGGTGTACTTTTACCAACTTTAATCCATATTTTAAATACACTATCAAATTTCTGTAATGAATTACATAATTATGTTTAGGATACAATGTAAGCAATAATTTTTTCATTTTGGAATCAGATACGGGTGGTACCATATGTTCGGGTGCCAATGGTAGATCACTGTGACTCTCATGTAATTTTATGGGATAGTCTAAATCACACTCGACTATATACCCAATTTCCGAATCATCGGGATGGTTTACTATATCTAAAGTTTCAAAATTATCAACAAAAGAAAAATCACCAAATGGTAGAAATTCTGACATGGTGGCTCCATATAAATTATTTACGTCGTAGTACATTAAATAACACTTTCGGAAGTGGGATCAAATTTTTCCCCATGTACTTATTGTTAGCTTTAGCATATCGATTAGAACATTGAGCCACACCACCTCTAATTCCTCTTCAATAAACATTAGCATATCAATGTCTGTAAATAGTTCTAACTGTACTTGTGTAATTTTAAGCATAGCATCGAATGCCAAACCGGGGCTGTATAATAGTGCAGAGGATCAAGTTTTAAGTACTTAAACAAGTTTGTCGAAAGTTTCGAAAATGTCTGCTAACAGTAGAACGTCCGTTTTAGATACAAATCCGAGTAATCCCCTAACGATTTAATATTAAATCTGTTCCAAACATTAACTGCATGTGCAAGACTCGCATCATTGATTCCCTCATTAGTGAGATGACTGAAAAGTGCTTCCTCGGGAGGGAGTCTGGTCTCGCTTAATTTATCACACGTATCGAGATATTCATAAGGAAACACACGTTTGCGAACTAGTAGCAAAAATTCTTCGGCATTGTTACAATTAGCGTGGGTAATTATTTTTTTACTATTTTCCAAAAAGCCCGACAACTTTTCAATACTACTAATAAATCTGAAAGAGCCAATATATCTAAATCTAATTTTAGTGCCTTGTATTACTTTCGCGAAAGAAATATATCTTTCTTTGTTTATGGGTAGCAGTGCAATCTCACCGGGAAAAGTAGCCTATTCTCTAATGAGGAAATGACTATCATAACTTGACAAATTATGAAACACAACTGGCAGAATGTGGGTGTCTTTACAGTTTAGGTTACAATTCTGATGTGATGCTCCCCGAAATGCACCAGTAAAATGGTTATAATCCCTAACGTTTATATCATAATCAGTAAATGGTTTTCCGGAAATGTGGCAAATCGTGGTGCTTTCAAAGTTCTCAACCTGATTGGGAGTTAAAGTATCCATAGGAATTATTTTATTGATTATTTCGGTAGTCCAATGTGAAATACTTTGAAGTTCTTTAACGTTTCTTCTATAAAATCTAAATCGTGACAAGGAATCATTGTATGAACACTTCAAGTAGTAAGCAATGCTGAAGGGTGTATGTTTGGAGTAAAATATCGTATTATTATCGATGTCCGTTAAATTTGTACACTTTTCCAAAATACTTTATAAATCTGCATAAATTACAAACGGCACCTTTTACTGGAATGTGAAATTTTTGAACTGCAGAAACTTTTCTGCGTCAGTGGGTAGCTTGACAGAGCATCGATTAAGTTAATGACAGTGAGTGATGTGTTTTTGTAGAACGTGATCTGAAGAAAAATGGTTCAAACATCGATAACAAATGAATTTATTGTGCTCCTTATTCGATAGTTGTTTAGAAAAAAGAGCCGACATATTTTTAATCCACCTGCAATGATAAACAGTATTATTTTTTGTATTAATATGACCCGCAGCTTGATAATTAGCAGAAATTACTAAAAGATTTATGGGTTTCCTCGCACTATTTTGATTTTCACATAATACAAATGGTAATATAACTTTCCCCTCTAGTTTAATGGGAAGGAATTGAATCATAATTCAAAACATCCTTAAAATATGGGTAACTGTAAACTCTATCTGAATGTTGTTGCACGAGATATAGTGCCGATACAACGGCCCACAGGAAGCAATACTCATCGTCATTTTTAACATTCACTACCGCATGCTTTACTGCTATAAAGTAGGGAACTTTAACGTAAGTTGAAAGGCCACCTCTAAATGGGACATAGCTATTAATATTCACCTTTAAATGTAATACTTCATGTAATGCCCAACCGGAATCCCTTTCGGAAAACTCCTCTAATTTTTTCTGTAATTTATAATAAACGTTTTCATTACACCACTTACGTAAATTGGTCGCAATATTGATGGCATAATTTGTTATGGTAAATGTCTTCAACTCGATAACGTGATTTTGAGGATGGACAAAATTGCAGACTAAAACATTCACCTTTAGCATCGATTGCCTTAGCATTAATTTAACCTTTCGTGCAAAACTATTGTATGCATTTTGTAAAAAATTATAAGGGGGGTCCTTGATGTTTGCTATATTGACTATAATTCCTGTAAATAACCTACCATTAAAACATGAATCTAGAGAGTACCAACTTAATTTGCGTGTACGCTTTTTAGTGACATTGACAATTCCACTATCTGCTTTCTCTAAAGCGTTCTTTAACTGTTTAACTCTTATAAGATAATACTTTAGCAATGATAAATTACTTTCGAGTTTAAGCAAATTTTCGCATGTCTCTAAATAATTTTATTTTGAATTATATCTTGCAATAGCTTAATATTAGTGTTAATTATACGGATGTGCTTTACAAATTCATTTTTGGTTTTCAACAATGGAATAATACTTCTTGTTAAATTAACAATATCACTACTACTGGGTATACCCTTACTCATGGTTCCCTTCAAAACTGTATCCAACACTGCAAGAAAATATGAAGCACACGCGCTGTCGATTGTGTAGTAATGGAAACAAATATTATATTTATTATAACTGATATGTAAAAATTAATACTTTAAGTAACTATAGCGCTGGTTTCCAAATAATCCTTAATCTTAGTTAAAAACAATTTAAAACTATCGTGAAAAAATGCTCCTAATGTCCTATGTCCTGAATTGATTATAATACCGGTGATCACCCTGGGTTTAAAGGTTGTAGCCAAATCCGTCCACTCGACTGTACCCTTGCTTCCGAGGGACCCTCCTTCAGCTGATTTTATTATCTGCTTTAGTAGTATTCTGTACGACTTCAGTTTCCCTGCAACGCTCGATAGATCTGTCTTATCACCAATACTATATGATGACTCACCAACGCATGTTTTAATCATTCCTAAGTTAGCGTCAATGACGTTGGTTATTTTACGGATTTTATATTCATCTTGAGAAAGTTCAATCATTTTTGGACACGAATCAACATTTCAGATTAAAGCCATTTCTAAAAAATATATCATTAATATAGATTTACTATAAATGATAGTACCTGAGTATCTAGGTAACGTACTGTAGCAGGAAGTAACATAATATGGCAGATTCTATTAACCCTAGAATTTATCCATATAATTAATGCTTCCAATATAAATATATGAATTACCTGTATCGATGCCAGTAGTTAGAATAGCAGCTAGGGCACTTTTTTAATATAATCAGTTCAGTCTAAATAGAAATGTATCTATACAATTAATGATTTAAGTAAAACGAGAAAAACATACATGAATATATCTGTCGAACGAATGAACTGGGACAGCAAATAAAACAACAAGTAATTTTTAAGCTGTGGTAACGAAAAATGCAAAAAATGGATTAATATTCCTATTTAATTATTATTTTTAAAGTATAAGAACTTACCCCATCAATATCACGATAAAGACTGAATGTTATAGCGCTCCCATATACTGTCAGGATGATTAGAAGAGGTCAAGAGTGATATCAAAAGGTCACGAATGTGACAACACATTACATGTAATTTCACAATAAATGTACTTTTTACATGGCTTTTATTAATTCCCTCACCATTTGATATAATTACTTTCATTCTGTATGTTGTACTATTTTTTTCTTCAGCCGATTAATAATCGAATTATTTTACCTGAAGCGATGATTATAATTCTTAGTGCAACAATAGCATATCAAGTTAAAAAAGAATTTGAATTTTACAATCAGCAAATATACGTATGACTTATCTACTCTAGGGTCACAACCTCTACTATTTATAGCACTTATCAATATGAATTACCAATTAATATAGACAAAACTTTCAAAAATAAATTCCTTTTTTATCGTTCTTATTTATTTTCAAATTCTCTCAAAAATTAATGATTTAAATATATATATATATATATATATATATATATATATATATATATATATATATATATATATATACAGGGTGAACCGAATTTAATTTGTGTATACAGAGATATCGAAAACCGTAATAGATAGAGTATCGGTTAAATGAGAAATAAGTTTCGTAATTTGTTGGGTAGTACATGAGTATAAAGAAGTTTGGTTTTTTCCGACTAGTTCCGGAGATATTCGACAAAATCCCAAAATGCTCATTTTCGTTTTGCAAGACTAGCGTTGTTATTATAACAGATATCAAAAAAATTAATCTAAACTTTTTTTTTTAAATAAAATTTACTACAACTTGCCATACCAAAAATTTCAATACGACGTTTTGTCTTTTCAGGACCATCCTCAACAATATTTTTTTAAATACGGACCTGGATTTTTTACTACAATTTTTTGTAAGGTTCTTATAGCTTAATACAATGATCTAAAATTCTTGACTATTCTACTACGTTTCGTCTGTGAAAAATCATCATCTTCATGGTTTCTTACTGAAATGAATTAAATTTTTTACTACATTTCTTTGTAGGTTTTGTATAATCTTAATACACTGCTATGGCATTCCTAACCATACACATTTCATCTATGATCATCATCTATAAGCCTTTTGTAATAGTCTTTAAATCAGTATTTATAAAAAAATAATGATAATCACAAAATTTAACAGTTCAGAACTTCGTCAACGAATACGAGATGCATTTCAAAAAATTACACCCGAAATGGTGGATGGTCGGATTTTATCGAATATCTCCGGAACTAGTCGGAAAAAAACAAACTTCTTTATACTAATGTACTACCCAACAAATTACGAAACTTATTTCTCATTTAACCGATACTCTATCTATTACGGTTTTCGATATCTCTGTATACAGACACTTATAATGTCACATATTTTTGTTAGATTTAGGAAAATAAGTGTATAAGCTTCAATATAACATCATCCCTGAAAAAATTATTAGATAAATGCAACCACATTTAGCAACCCCCTGAGTTTGGAAGATATTACAGAAACTAACATTCCAGTGTCTAATATTTCTTTCATTCATAAAGGCAAGTAAGCCAAACATGCTAGAAATGTTCTTGCTTTAGAATGTATTTTGTAACAATAAATTACGATTATCGTGTGTTTATTGCATGCTATCACCCCCCTGATGCGTTAACCCCTATGCATACATCCCTAAGCAACCATCCGCACACATCATCTCCTGCTTACATCTTACCCTCCATCAGCGCACAGTCATCCCCTGATTACACCTTATGTAAACATCGACGTGCAACCATACACACACATGCCTCCGGTATCAGATACCTGTAGAATCCACCTTCACCATAAACAATGGCCCTGCTGCATGCAACATCCCCTAAGCAACCATCCCCACACAGTTATCCCTCTGTTTACGCTCTA
This sequence comes from Vesta saturnalis, assembly GCA_036346205.1. Lineage (NCBI taxonomy): Eukaryota > Metazoa > Arthropoda > Insecta > Coleoptera > Lampyridae > Vesta > Vesta saturnalis. Next base: position 39,928 of record JARFJB010001876.1, read on the forward strand.
TGCAGACATCGCCCTGCACAGTCAACCCCTGCTTACCCCTTATGCAGTATGCAACCATTCACACACATCCCTTATGAGCTAATGCTTATTGTAACTTACCCCCACCACCAATACTTCCTGTCATCACCTGTTTACCCCTTATGCAGACAGCGGGATGCAATCATACACACACCGCACGCACGCACGCACGCACGCACGCACGCACGCACGCACGCACGCACGCACGCACGCACGCACGCACGCACGCTCGCTCGCTCGCTCACTCACTCACTCACTCACTCACTCACTCACTCACTCACTCACTCACTCACTCACTCACTCACTCACTCACTCACTCACACATTCTCTAGTATTCATACACATCTACACAAGCATAGACACCACCACGTACACGCCTACATGCAGACAACTACGCAGTACGCACGAATACCGTTTCGTACACATACATATGCTTTGTATAAACACAATCACGGGTTCGCGTATGTGGCAAACGCACACACATCCACGCTCACGCACATGCACGCTCGCGCACATCTCATGCACACGTACACGCACTCGCACACTGTTTCTAATAATCACAGAATGGATTCACACGCAGAAATACACGTGTAAGTGTGCGCACAACAGATTATTTGAAAATCACTTTTTGGACTCAACAGGCCAGAATTGATTGGAAACGTCAAAATTACAATGTATTGTGCTTGCTTCCATCCCACGCGTACTACATGATTTCATACATTTCAAAGTAGTCTTGGGATGATCCTTTATATTTACATTATTTTATTAACTTTAGTATATTTTGAAACCAGAGCAGTGACGGATTGAAAATTGATTTTAGGTGTATCCGACAGTCACAAACGAAGTATAATAAAATTAAAATGTATATAAAAGATTTCTTTAAGAACGAAAAGATAATGAATACGTAACAAATGTAATATTATATAGAAAATTGTGTAAGTGCGTTTACTATTAAGTCAACAAACTTCAAAAGAAAATACGTAATTTGTTCGTCTGTTATCTATATCCATTTCACAACACATGGTTTAAGAAGTAGCATTATGAGATTTTATACGGCTTAATTGAATCTAAGGGAGGTCAGCTAAATCAAAGACATTGTAAACAGTGTGGTGAGACATTATTAGATACTTACGAGAAACCCTTGGGTTTCTGGTTGATTTTAATGTGTGCACATCCCTACGTAAGAACTGACCATCTGCTCGTAATGAGATTATTTTGATCATACAAAATTTTAATATAATATTAGTTTATATTTCTAAAAAAGAATAAAATATAACACAATAGAAAATTAAACTCCATCTACTATACAGTATTGATGTCGCATTATAAGTTACGATTAAAAAAAGTCTCAATGCGCCGTGTTGGAAACCACTTGTCTGCACGAATTAGGGTTACCGTAACTACTTGTCAATTGATAAGTTCTCTGTTTTCAAAGTTACTTTACACGTGTTTGATATCTAAGTGCATTTTTTCTATTCTCTTTTGAAAGTGAATATCGTTACACACCATATCAAATTTTATTTCGCTTGCTAAATCGGAAAAAATTCAAGTGCTTGGAGAAAAAATAAGATGTAACACAAGTACAATGAGATTTTATACAAATCTTAACCCGGCAGATAATCAAACATTAACCAAACAACCGTCTAATAATAATAATAATATAAGGCGACCATTCGACCAGTATTATATGCGGGACAGTCCTGTTTTAAACACATCATCTCGTATATGTAATTTTTTTAATAAGGTACGTAAATTATATTTACAAAGAAGTCCTTTTTTTATCCCTCCTCACTTAAAAACTTTCCCTAAAATCACAACTTCTTACAACATATTTTTGAACTTAACGAGACTTAAATTAGCGATATAATATGGAGAATAAATATTTCATATTTGTGTATTTTTTCCATTTAGATACAAATAGGAACTTAACAAATAAAAACAATTAAGTAGAAATACCTCTATTTCTAAAAGTTAAGGTAGATTGGAACAGAGAGGAATTCTACCTTTTATCATTGCATTTTTCTCAATTTCATTCTTGTGAAAGAAGACACTAGTGCATTTAAATCAATGTTTTTTGCCAAGTCTTGTTCTAAAGCATGGACAGCCTTGAAGTCTTTCTTGTGTTATTGTTAAGCGAATATAGGTTTTAATTAACTTTAATTTCGAGAAACTGTGCTCACCACTAGCAACAGACACAGGTAGAGTTAAAAAAATCCTTAAGGCCAAGGACAAATTTGGGGCACAGTCTGTAAGATTATTGCTGGTGATGTAGTTAAGGACCTCTTGCGGATTTGAGTTCTCAGGTACTCTCCTTGCTATTGCTTGTATTTCGTTACTAAGTTCGTTTCCTTCAATGTCTTTAGCCTCGTTGTTTGACAAGAAATTTTCCAACTTGATACAATCTTCCATCAGAGGTTTTGTTGTTGCATCATTCAACTTAGATATATTGTAAAGAAATCCAAATATTGAAGTTAATTCTTCCAACTGCTGAAATCTTTCATCCAGAGAAGAGATGGCAGAATCAAGGATGGCAAAATAGAAATTGACTTTAAAATAGTTTTGAGGAGATACCATAGGTTCATCATCCGTTTCATAATGAAAAAAAAAAGTTGTTTTTTCTTCTTTCTCAATCGCGTGGGCAGGGTCTCTGTTTCAAATGATAATGGAATATTTAGCTCTTCTGCCACTTCTCTGGCATCGACTAGTATTCTTCCAAAGCCATCATCGCAATGCAACTTTTGTAAGTACGATTTAGTTTTGCCTAGATGATTCTTGGCAGCAGTCAGATCAAATTGTTTGGATTGTAACTGCTTACTTGTTAGATTGATTTCAAAAAGTATATTGTGCCATAAAACAACACAGATAACAAACTTGTACTTTGAAATGTTTCTTGCAAGACCTAAAGCTTGCATTCGCGAGCTGGTTCCTGTTGGCCCTTTTAAGGAGTTATCCTCATAAATGTCCATTTAAGCGTTATGAACATCGCTCATTTGGTGTCGGAGAGGTAAGAGAGCATCAATTCTACTTTCCCATCTGGTATCACTAAGGGGTTTAAGAGTCAAGCCAGTTATGTGCTGTTTTAGAATATTCCAACGTTGTGTTGATGCAGAAAAATAAACATAAATTTCTTGAACCAAAGCAAAGAACTTCGAAGCCTCCAAGTAACAATGCGCAACATCATTAACAACAAGATTCAATGAATGTGAGCTATAGGGGACATAAAACGCTCTCGGGTTAATCTCTATGATTCTCTTTTGTACTCCGGAGTTTTTGCCTTTCATGTTACTTCTGTTATCATAGCCTTGACCTCGCAAATCGTCAATACACAGGTTGAGTTCTTTTCATGTTTCACGAATTGCTTCAGTTAAACCAGCACCAGTTGTCTCAGTCAAGGGTATGAAACCTAAAAAGTGTTCTCGAATTTCACAAATAGGACTTTCCGAGTCCGTGATAGCCACAATTCTTACAATCACCGTCATTTGTTCTATATGACTCACGTCTGGAGTGCAGTCAAGAATTATAGAGTAATACTTTGCAGCATGGACTAGAGAAATAATTTTAGCCTGCGCGGCGTCTGCTAATAACTTTATCATTTCATTCTGGACATCTTTGCTCAAGTAATGTACCTTAGTTTCTTTGTCATGAATCTTGCGAAGATGTTCATGCATCAAGGGATCAAATAACGCCAAGTATTCCAGAAATTTCAAAAAGTTTCCATTACCGGCTGTGAAGAGTTTTTCATGTTTTCCTCGAAGTGCAAGATTCTGAGCTCCTAAAACTCGCACAAGAGCAATTATCCTTTTCAAGACACTTTTCCAATATTTTTCTTCTTGTGTCAGCAGACGTAAATTTTCATCATCTACAGTTTTATTTTTATTTAATCTTAGCTCAAGTTCTTTCCATTCATGAAAGCAAGTTATGTGATCGTTGGTCTTTTCATGATTACTCAGAATTGCAGATATATTTTTCCAATCATTGGTCCCCTTTGAACATAAATTTGGCGGTGAAGTGGATTTAAAGAACAGTTTACAACAAAAGCAGAAAACCAAATCCTTAGATTTTGAATATTGTAACCACGCACGACAGACAGATTCACAGATTCACCATTGGCTAGTTGTCTTTTGTAATGATTCTTTGAAAACCTCTTTCGACCGATATCGATTGGAAAATAAATATCCTTTTCCTGATGAGGATCATGTTGAACAAGAGGTATCCGAAGATTGTCATCGCACCTGTCAGGCCAAGTAGATAGGTCTTTAAAATCAAAAGCTGATTCTGTCTCTTGATTTTCTTGCGTAGACACATTCAACTCTTCTTCAGTCCATACACTTTCATTATTAACTTTCTCTGTTAGGATTTTGCTGAAGTTCTCCTCAACATCATTACTTCTACTGCTTTCAAGTAGATGATCGACCTCTGGTGAAGGTACCTCTTCCTCCTGATCCGCCGTGTTTTGTTTGTGACGTAAATACTTTAAAAATGACTCTTTTTGCTCTAAAATAAACTTTTCCTTCTCAGCTTTCCTTTTCCGGTATTGGGAACCAGATAATTTTTTTCTTTCAGCCATTACTATGACAACTGTACCTGAAATTTGAGGCATTATGTGTAGAAGTTTACTATACATTGTATTTTATGAAGTACACTATAATAAAATAAATAGTACCAAACCAATGTATTAATACAAACTTGCTCTGCCAAAAACTCAAAAGTTGCAAGAATATTATTTTGAACTTATTTGGATATTTAAAATCAGTTTTTATACCTTACACAGTAAAACAATTGATATTTTTATACTAACAAAAACTAAATTTGTATCAAACCAACCACAGTTTTTAAAATTAATTTTATACTTAGAACTAACTTGGAGTAGCCTACCATTGGTTTAAAATGAGTTATGCCTGAGGAAGTGTTTGCGATGCAAGGCGTATATTCTTTATACGCCTTGTATGCGATGCGCAATAAAAACTAGATTTTAAGGTTTTTCGGTGAGAGTTTGAAAACCGTTTCTCTATATTGTAGGCTACCGGTACTAGATGAAAGAAGAAAGTAAAATTACTTTACAGTGCTTTTACAGTTACGTTGTTTTAGGTTTAAACTAATATTATTCTTTGTTAATTTTGTTTAAACTACGTGGGGGTTTTTCGTTGAATTATAATTTTCGTAAGTAATATAAACACCATTGACCATTATTATAAATTTAAAACTAAATGTACATGGCCTCATGTTTGGTAATTATCCAAACTTATTCTCTCATTAATTCACTTACCTATATCAAGTCGTATAAAGTTTTTTCCGCTTCGTTCTACAGGGCTGTATGAGGCCAAACTTTTAAGTACAGGATGAAAATGTTTACTAATAATTAATCTACACTAGATAATGTACCAATAAAATTTTATAAACAACACAGTGTTTCAGTGTACACAACAAAACGTCAAATCTAGACTGAACTGATCACTTGTCACTAACTGACTGAGTAGGAATGGTAACAACGCGACAGTTATGATTCACGTCGAGACATGAAACTTTCATTCAAGGCTACTGGCTACTCGGAGAGTACGCGGCCGCGCCCCCATCCACTGCCGCTGTAGTCTCGTCACTCTCGTCTCGCACATACAATTTATCCGAAAATAGGCCTTTCAAACTAAGCTAATATGAATAAAGTTTGATCACGATTAAAATTGACTTTCAAAGTAACACAAACCCGTTTAACGTTGTTTTTAATCGGTAAAAGTAGTTTATCAAATAAGTAAAAAAAATTTTTAAGAATTTTCCCTCTTTTTGGCGCCCCTCCGAGGCTGCCGCCCTAGGCAGCCGCCTAGTTTGCCTAGTGTCCATTTATCAAAAAGACAAAAGCCAAAGTGCTTAAAATGTTATGCACAGTTTTCACTTGCACATGGTGGAAAGGCGGATATTGTTCAACCCATATCTACACTTCGAGTGTCCTCTTTTTTTCGTAAGGACACATTTGGAAATGAAGAGTGTCAATATCGTACAAATTGGCGACGAGGTAAAGAAATTATAAAGGCTGCTTACGTGATTTAATTGGATGGAAAAGTAATTGGTATTCCACAACAATGGTGAACGATAAAGCATATGAAGCACATGTGGCTTCTACTACGGTTTATGGTACGATAGGTTGATTGGAAGAATTTATAGTAGGAAGCGATTGGAATATTTACGTGGAGAGGTTAGAAGAGTATTTTAAGGCAAATATGGTTCCAGAAGAAAGAAGGGTACCTGTTCTTATAACATTAATCGGTCAGGCAGCGTACAAAGTTTTAAAAGACGTTTGTGATCCTGTGTTACCTAGAAACAAGATATTCAAAGAACTAAGTACAATTTTAAGTAAACGATTTACACCGACAGTATCAGTATTACGAAAGCGTATTGAATATTACATTAGCCGTCAGGGGCCACAAGACACAGTAAATGAGTGGTTTATTAAAATAAAGAGGGCTGCAATGGATTGTAAATTCGGAAGCAACTTGGAGAATATTTTAAGTGACAAATTCATTGCAGGTATGAGAAGAGGTATGAGAGTTTTTAGATAGATTATGCAAAGAACACCAGAAGTAGGCAGAAAACCGAAAGTTGCAGAACCCAGTAAGATCGAGGTATGCAAAGAAAAGAAAGGTGAATGTTTTTCTTGCGGTGAAAAAAATCATAATTTCAGAACCTGTAAATTTAAAGCGTTCAAATGTAACATTTGCCATAAAACAGGACACTTAGCTAAAGTTTGTATTCAGAGACATAAAAGGCCTGTTGGTATAAATGTTATACAGAGACAACCCGTACAATATGAAAGTCTTTATAATGTTAGAAGTTGTTATAAAATTAGTGACCCATCTTTAATTGCAATTAGGGTTAATAACATAATATTAAACATGGAAATTGACACTGGATCAGGCGTTTCTATAGTTCCAAAAGATTTATATGTTTTTTTTTAATTGTAAATTAGAAAGTTGTAGTACCATTTTAAAATGCCATGATCAATCGAGAATGTTACCGATGGGGCAGTAGTAGTACACCGACACCATCCCCTCCCCTTTTTTACGTCACAAGCCTCGCCCCTGGGACACCTCCCCCCCACTTTTTGTACTCACCCACGTTGGAGGCGTATATTTTGAGGGTGGGGTCGGTTTCTTTTCGGGGGCCATTAACCCTTAGGCGGAGTTGAGCTCCTAATTTGGTTTTATGAAGAGCCTTTTTGGCTGTATACCCTTGGACGTTAGGCAATTGCGCGTACAAACAGTGTTGTGATTGGAGGGATTAAAACTAGGCCACGCCCTACTTTTAACCGATTGGTCGTTCGTGCACCCTCCTCTCTGGCTTCTGGTTGGTCCTTAGCCCCACCACTCAGCCGCTGTGCTCTGATTGGAGGACTAAGTCTCTGTATTCTGATTGGTTATGGCGGGAATCTTGAAATAAGGGGGCCCTAATGCTAACTTGTAAGACAAGTGTAGATCTTCAAAACTTGTTCTCGGGCGTTCGCCCCTGTCGCGGCCCCCTGGTTGGAAATGGTATGGGGCCCTAACCTTATAAGACAAGTGCAGAAACTAGCTCTTGGGGCTAGGTAACTATCGTGGCCCCCTTGGTGCAATTGTATGTGGGTTCTAACCTAATCTTACAGGTGTAGGCCTTCGCCCCCGTCATAAAAATTTGTATTCTAATAAGGTGGCCATAATGCTAACTTTAAGACAGGACTTGTATCAGGGTCTGCGCCCCTTGTCTTGGCCCCCTTTGAGTTAAAATTGATTTTTAGCGCCATCTAGTGGCGTATAGACTAATGAACATTTTCTGTAATAGAAGTTGATCATGCACACCTCTCTCTTTCTCTCTCTCGTTTATACGTTTCTCTATCTCTCTCTTTCGGCTTTCTCACACACAAACAAACCAATTAATTAATTAATCAATCAATCTCAAACAAATCATGCTCGATCAAATCAATCAGATCAATCTCAATCAATCAATTAACCGAAATCAATAAATCATGTCTTACAGTTTGCGGAAACCAGCTTACAGTTCAAAATTGATTTGGTATAATTAACTACTGTTTGATTGCTCAAAATCAGCCACAGTTCAACATTAACAGTTATAAAAACTTCATTAAAAGCACTGGAAAGTAGTATATATATATATATATATATATATATATATATATAATATAGAGTTAAATTAAATTAATATGTTTTAAAAATATCAAATTGATATAATGGAAATAAAAGACAAACGTTTTTAATTAATTAATAACTACAAGTTTAAAGTCCACCTGCTATTGTAGATCTGATTTTATGACGTCATCCTATAAGAGTAATAATACATTTAAAAATTTTATCGACATTTTTGTTAGCAATATTAAGTAAAACATATTAAAAAATAATACGCATACCTTCAGATGTGTTTTTCTTTCAACTGTTGAATAATAACCATATGTTGAACTCAAATATTTTTTTACACAACGTATCCATACGTACCCTCACTAAACACGTTTTCTACTTATGAATGGTTAGATGTAAACTGGCTATTGCTTTCCCATCATTAACTAATTTAGAATGTAGACCTAATTATTTCTATTACATTTACTATAGTCCGTATTCACCTTTCACTTTCGCACACTACTTAGAACCACCGTATGTGAATTTGTATACAAAACGATGTTTGTTATTTACATACATTTTTTAAAATGATTTCACCTACATGATAAAACTGTTTTTATGGAATGCAGTTTATTATTATTAAACAGTTATACAACTTGGAAATTGGAAAGTAACAATCACACGTCAACATCCTGTTAATCAATGTATTTACGAAATTTCAAAGTTTGCTGTTGCAAAAAAACATTCAGCCCCAGATATTAGGTGGAATAATAATTATTTTCTACCCTAGCATTTTATACATTCTGTATGTAAGCGGTCATCACCTTTACATTCGAAATTATACCTGATTCATCTATATGTTCAATTACTCGCACACACACATACACACACACACACACACACACACACACACACACACACACACACACACACACACACAAAGTGCCTGTGTGTCTGTGTGTCTGTGTGTCTGTGTGTCTGTGTGTCTGTGTGTCTGTGTGTCTGTGTGTCTGTGTGTCTGTGTGTCTGTGTGTCTGTGTGTCTGTGTGTCTGTGTGTCTGTGTGTCTGTGTGTCTGTGTGTCTGTGTGTCTGTGTGTCTGTATCTGTGTCTGTGTGTCTATGTGTCTGTGTGTCTGTACGTCTGTGCGGCTGTGTGTCTGTGTGTCTGTGTGTCTGTGTGTCTGTGTGTCTGTGGGTGTGTCTGTGTGTCTGTGTGTCTGTGTGTCTGTGTGTCTGTGTGTCTGTGTGTCTGTGTGTCTGTGTGCCTGTGTGTCTGTGTGTCTGTGTGTCTGTGTGTCTGTGTGTCTGTGTGTCTGTGTGTCTGTGTGTCTGTGTGTCTGTGTGTCGTGTGTCTGTGTATCTGTGTGTCTGTGTGTCTGTGTGTCTGTGTGCCTGTGTGTCTGTGTGTATGAGTGTCTGTCTGTCTGTGTGTCTATATTTCTGTGTGTCAGTGTCTGTGTCTGTGTGTTGTGTGTGTCTGGGTGTCTGTGTGTCTGTGTGCTGTGTGTATGTGTGTCTGTGTGTCTGTGTGTCGTGTGTCTGTGTGTCTGTGTGTCTGTGTGTTGTGTGTCTGTGTGTCTGTGTGTCTGTGTGTCTGTGTGTCTGTGTGTCTGTGTGTATGTGTGTCTGCGTGTCTGTGTGTCTGTGTGTCTGTGTGTCTGTGTGTCTGTGTGTCTGTGCGTCTGTGCGTCTGTGTGTCTGTGTGTCTGTGTGTCTGTGTGTGTGTGTGTGTGTGTGTGTGTGTGTGTGTGTGTGTGTGTGTGTGTGCGTGTGTGTGTGTGTGTGTGTGTGTGTCTCTGTGTATGTGTACGTGCGTGTGTGTGCGCGTGCGTGTGTGTGTGCGTGCGTGTGTTTGTGTGTATATGTGTGTTTAAATTTTCAAACACTTTTTTAGATTTTTCGAAGTTTTGTGGCCTAAAATACTAAAAACACATTTTTAGAGTAGAAAATCTCGTGTCTGATTGTGTGTGTATATGTGAGTGTGCGCGATATCTTTTGAAACATTAAAGCTATCGTTAAAAAACAATTTTTTAGAAAAAATAATTTCGTGTCTGTGTCTGTTTGTGTGTGTGTGTGTGTGTGTGTGTGTGTGTGTGTGTGTGTGTGTGTGTGTGTGTGTGAGTGAGTGTAGTGTGTGTGTGTGTGTGTGTGTGTGTGTGTGTGGGTGGGTGCGTGTGTGCGTGCGTGCGTGCGTGCGTGCGCGCGTGCGTGCGTGCGTGAGTGCGTGCGTGTGTGTGTGTGTGTGACTGCGGGCTATCTTTTGATCCATTAAAGGTATCGATATGAAATTAAGTAAAAAAATTGATTACCATAACATCTGAGTTCGTTGTGAAGAGTAGTTTTTTCCCTTTTACTCCGTTAACAATAACCGTAATTAAGTCCGTCAATTAATTAAGTATTCACCGTTAAATATCGCTAAGAATTGAATTAAATAGTATAAATAATTACAGCGAGATTCGTAATGAATGTCAAATAAAAATAATGCTCAAGTTTAGATATTCGAAATGAAATTATTTATTATAAACAAAAATTAAAAGATTTAAAATTAAAGCTTGACAAACAGTAATTTAGTTTGTACTAATATGCACCTTTTAAATGGAAAATTACATTCGAAACCTTTTATATTAATATTAGTTAGAGAAAAGTAAGCTAAAGTATTCAAAAATAGAATTTAAAACCCGACCAATATAATTAAGAGAGTCTTAAGTTAATAAAAAAATTAATAATTAACACCGTTTTCAAACTAATCGATTTCTTGGAAAATTGCATTGATAAATAACATTTTCGGTATAAATAATTAATGCTAAGCCTGCAATCACTTCTATTGCATGATCCAGGTAAACAACTACAATGAAAATTGTAATCTCGTTTCCAATGTGTAAAGAAACTATTTATAATAATACATTCCGACCGATAATATATGTGCAAGAAGCAACCGGCTTTTAAATTTTGAGGTATAACTAGACAAAAGTGACCGTAATTATGAATTATAACGTTCTGTGGAACAAGTACTTTTTGTTAGTAGAAACCGGCAAAATTTTATATCAATCGTTCCGTTATTTCACAAATAATAATTTTAGCAAGACAAAATAGGTATTAATTGATTAAGTGATTTAATATTAATTAAAACAACTTGTAACGCTGCTGCCTTATCATAGGAAACCTGGGAATACCAACCGTGCCCCTTCCAAAATTTTGTACTCTGTATAGGCAAGTGCCACGGCCGAATTTTTATCTTTTCGTTCCCACTGCTTTAAGCCTTTAAGTGCACAGATCGAAGCTGCATTTTTGATAATGCGTATGAGTTAAAGAGTAGTTAAACTTGGTTAACATAACTAAAGTTAATAAATACTTGTTCTGAAATCAAGTCTAAAAATTAGTTAATTTGTTGTGATACAAGTAGTAAAATCTGATTTCCTACTGATAACCGCTAATTTCACTGAGAACCGTGGAAAATGAACTCATTTAAGAGAGCTCGTATTTATTAAGAATCATTCTTTTTCATCAATCACTGGTGAAGGATTGTGTTTGTCAAGGGGACCTGTGACCTTTGTCAGCTCCCGTATCCGCCGTCCGTCCGAATTAATTTTATCTTAGGTACATCTTCTACCACAGGATAAGACCTTGAATATTATCCACCACTGAGGACCTGGAGCAGCCGTTTGGTAACCGCATACGTTCATGATTGGACCCAAAGACTGCCTGGACATTAGCTTATCTCTGGGTGACGCCCGAATCCGTTTACAACCCCTGGAGCGAGCAACCGCTGTCCGCAAACCTCCTAGGCGTCGACACCGAAATAAAATCAATACCGTAACTTGTAAATATTTTAAATAAAATTTTTCAAACGAGTCTTAATTTTTGTATTGGTGCCCGTTGAGGGCAAGCTTCACTTGCCACCACCGAAAATCCGTTACATCGTTAATGAGAAAAATCCAACCAGAGGCGGGGCACTTCTAGGGGATTAGAAAATTAAACAAATTCATTGCTTCAGCGCACCGTTTTTAGGGTACAAAATTGTGCATTTTTTTTAAATTTACCAACCAATTTTTTTGAAATTCCGGTATTCGTGGTTTTTAAGATCGCTAAGTATAAATCATTTGTCAAAATTAAAAAATTCAAAATTACGGATCAAGAATGGGGGATTGTGTATAAAATCCGATATGACTAAAATTCAGATATTGTGGGTGATCAAGCTTGCAACTTTGTTAATTTGTAAAACATTGTTTAAATAAAAAAAATTTAAAAACTTCCAGTGGCGCACCGTTTTTAGGGTGCAAATTTTTTTTGAAAGTCGGGTTTTTGGGTGTTTTTAAGATCGCTAAGAATAAATCATTTGTCAAAATTAAAAATGGCGAATCAAAAATGGGGAATTATCGTGTTTCAAAAACCGATATGATTCAAATTCAGGTATTGTGGGCGACAAAGATATTTATTTACATATAGAAGATAAGTATTTTAATATGTGTAATAATGATGAAAGTTTACATATTCAGAATTCAGTACATTGATGAATTTTATTATTTTAAGATGGCTAGTAGAAAAGGCATTTTTTAAATGAAGAAATTATGCAGAGATTTAAATTGTTTAGTACAACTGTATAAATACATAGACCGTTTATTTTGCTCAATTTAATCACGGTCATCTTCACATCCTGCGACGTTCTGATATAATTATCGTTTAGAATGCTTAGTTTACATCAATTGAGTTATTTGCCAAAAGTCGATCATATAGAATTGTGACCGCCTAACATGTATAGCTTTGGTAAATATTGTTGAAAACTTACTTGACTTAGTTTACAGTCGTTGATAGTGTTATCATGTTTTGTACATTTTCTGAATTCTCTTGTTTCTTTTATCGTTGAGTGTCTATGTGAAATGATGAATTGTTATTTACCGAAGTACTTTTGGAAGAGGGGGCAAATGATTGCTTCTTTTTAGGGCAGTTGAAGTGTAGAACTTGAGATGAAGTATAGAACATTTAAGATGCAGTTACGAATCATTATATTATGGGGACTTCGGCGTTCGTTCGTCATGGTTAAGTAAAAACGAGCTCTGTGATTTTGTTAGGATTGCACAGTATCGGTGCTACATTAGCAGTTCGCTTTTATGTGGTTATGGATTATAGTTACATTCCTAACATTTGTGTACCGTTCGCAGTTTTATCGAGGTATTCCGAGTTCAATAAGGAAAGTCAAATGTTTCCAATTTAGACTTGTGCTGATCAGAAAAAAGCGTCTTCTTAAACTATATTTAACCTAAGTCGGCTCTAATGTGCGGCGTGTTTTAGGAATTTGTGTTAGAAACCTTTCGCGAATTTATGTATATTTACAGATCTATATGATCTAAATTGTGGTACGTTTGTAGAATTATTGAGATTATAAATACTATTTTCGTGGTTGTTAATAGTAACAGAAAAGTATCATGTGCTATTATTTGGTAGAAGTTAAAATGGCAGATGATTATGTGTTCAAGTATTCATACAAGGTTATTTAAAAAATGTGCCCACTCAGAATTTTGGTAAATTTGTGTTGTGCGACGTTTTATAATAAAAAAGTGTCTGCTGATTGTGATGGAATTGACACCAGAACAATGGAAATTGCGGAACTGGCGGAAGGACGCTGGGTAACATTGTTTTCTTTGTGTTAGACTTGCTTTGTATATTAATATGCTTGTTCGTAATAATATTTGGTATAACTAAAAATTTTAATCAATGTTGCAGTAGAATTTCCGATATCATTGTAGTTTTACCGTTTTGACTCTCAGAAAGCCTTTTTTTTTGTTGCAGTGATAAAGTCAGTTGGATTTGATTGAATTCCGATAAATCGGAATTTCGCACAGCAGTAGATAATACTTTTTTTAAATATTGTTATTTGTATGTATGTATTGGTGTTGGTGACGCAAGAAGAAACAATTGATATTACTTCTCCTTGACATTCGCGACTGCTGTTGAATACTTCTTTATTTTTTAAGGTGGTAGGTTTTTGTTTTTACTTTTGTTTACGCCCCGCTGCATGGGGAACGTTTCTTTGATTGTACTTGCCCTTTTTGTATACATTTTTTTATGCCGTTTTCTTAATCACAAGATTTTGAGGTTACCGATATTAAAGCCATTTCGTTCAGAAATGTAAAGTAAGCTTTGTTGAGTTGTTTTGATGAATATTAAGTCCCATTTAATTACATTATAGGAACTTTTAAATATTCGATCACGTATTGTTTACCCTTGTTGTGAATATTCATTTTAAATTGAACAATGAATAACCGCGTTGACCAGTTATCATATTTTTTTGTTAATTGAGCAAGTAATATTACATGGAAGTTTATACAGTAGATATACAGTGAATTTTTGAGCATTAGTTACAATTTTGCGGATTTTAAATGAGGCTTAAAATTTTAGTTAGTGCAAGCAAGCTTTGCGTAGGTATATTTAAAGTAGAATTTGGAGTAAAGTTTCAGTTTTCTCTTTAAGTGAACATTATGGTTTCCTGTTAGGTCATTATTTTAAGATCTAGTTTATGACGTTTTTCCGGCTACAAATATATATATATATATATATATATATATATATATATATATATATATATAACAGGTGGCGCCTTAGTAACATAGTTTTCTTGATTTTGACTTTGTGGAGTTGTATCGAATGCCCTTTTGTATTGACGAACGAGAACCGCGCCCATAACACTGAGCTACGGTAAAATGCATATTACAGTTACGGGCGAATGTGCTAGTGAGTGTCATGTCCGTAACATTTTTTTTTACATTGGACCAAAAATATCCGACATACTAAGCATTCTATACAAATCAGTTATTTTCCAACTGCTATGTATGCAATGTATACATATGTATCTTTTTAAGCTTAAGAAAATTTTGGAGTAAGCATGTTTTCTGACATATATTCCTAAATAAAAAATGTCTCAAAAAATATGTATTCTGATAGTCAAAATGTCGCTCCTAAAATTTGCCACCCAGAGCAGGGGCACCTGACTATCGCGCTCTTGACAATAAACTTAATGTTAAGCCTTCAACACACAAATGCTTATAAACTCCTCAACTGTACAGACGTTTGATGTAAGAATTTTCTTTAGGGACCATCTGAATTTTTGTGGGTATTTTGATTATTTATATCCTCTGGGAGGATATTTATAAAAATGAAGACTGTTGAAATGAAAAAAATTTTTTGAATTGCATTGTTTATTTTTCTTTAGTATTGAGTTTATGTGGAACAAAGACAGTTTGTGTTTATTTTGTTTGGTGCTATGTAAGGACGCCTAACAATTTTCCTGCAGCAGAGGCCAACTGCTGGTCTTAAAAGACGACTAATCAAAGGGGTGTGGAAGGAGTTTGTTGGGGAATACCCTTTCGAACTCCCATTGATGATGTAGGCATTCCTTCATTTTTGGAGTGATGGGAGAGTGTGGAGTGTGTTTTGTTTACAGCTACCAGACTTTTTAGCGTCGATGGATATCGTCCCGGAGTCGTCATGGAGTGAGTGGTGTAGGTGATACTTCACCAACCACGAAGCGGACGCCCAAAACTTAAAAAAACTACATCGCTGATGTGGCATTTTTGAATTTTGTGAGCGACTGTCTCCATGATACTGGATCGCTTCACGGACAGGCATGTTAAGGTGTGGTTGCTGCCAACCCGGTTTGGTCGAGGTCCTATAGCCCTCGGCTGTGTCGTAGAGGCGGTGTTACTGCCCAGTGATACTGTCTTTGTGGCGGGGAGTATCCACTTTCCACCACATACCGTCAATCGTGGTTCCTGAGGCATGTGCTTGTGGAAGTTTGCTTTTGTGTGTGTAGCATAAATATTACAAATCATATATTTAAGTTCAAAATAAGTTAACGAAATAACAGCTACGAATGTTAAATCATTTAAAATTAAGTATAAATCAATATTTACATCAATAACGTATTTGAAATCCAATTGAGAAATTGTAAAAGGTAACTAACTGCCACCGCTAAAATCATAATCTAAGTTAGTTTGAAAGTTAAAAAAGAGCAGCACTTGTCAATCTATAATTAATTTTAAAATAACATTAAAATTAAAAATTTGGTATAGAATTTAATAATTTAAACCGCGTTTGTTAGGTCGCGTTTAGTTTAGTAAAAATTATATATTAATTTCACATATATTTTTGCAAAAATATGGTCAAGTAACACTATTTCTTGTGGTGGGCTTGAAAATCTAATAGAAAATTAATTACAAAATTGATCATATAATCGATTTTGATCGATTGAAAAAGATAGTTCAAGTATATTAGGAAATCTAACTCCTACGTAAATCGTTAAATCAAAGTTCGACATTGGTTTTAACAAGTTATTCAGAGATTTATATTAATTAAAACTTAAAATAGAAATAATACAGGTAAAAATTTAGCAAGACCATATTAATGTTGGACTGAAAGGGTCATATGGTGCCTTTGTTGAATTCCTATTAGAGATTGTATTATAACTACGCTAAAGAAGGCGACACGTACAAAAGAAATTTGGAGGTAAGGAGAAGCCTTAATTTAACTTCTACGTGAAACTGGTGCTAATCGATTCGTATGGCCATTTTGAAATGTGTCAACCTAAAATTTTACAGTTTAAATTTTAAATTGAAATTTCTTCGTCGTCAATTATTAAATATAAAGTTGTTTAAATCTATTAGTGATTGTGTATGAAATCTGGAAGGGACTAAAGGTCATTTAGAGAAATCTGACCCAAATAATAAATATTTAAATATTTATATAAATTCAGCTAAATAAATGGTCAAATAATTTCACAATTAATTACATATAACAGTCAATTCAGAGGAATTGCTAAAATTGTGTTTAGGTATAAAATAAATAAATAAATAATAACAAAAATATTAAACACTTACGTAAATGTATATTGCATTAGGACAGTATTAGAAATTAAATAGTGGAACTGAAATATATTTAAATTTTTTCTTCCACCTGTAATCGAACAGAGGTGTGTAATGGTTTGTGATTAAAGAGTGTGTGTGCCTTAATTAGCGAAAAGGAAAGAGATTGATTAGTCAAGAATCAATCAAGTTTCGAAGAGATTGGAACACTGTACATCACATGTTATGGGAATATATTACGAGTGGTGTAGTGACGTGGGTGTATTCATGAAGATGAATCGAATATTGGATTACCGATTATCAATTAAGTAAGAGATTTTTATGTTTCTTTGTATAATCTTGAGACAAGACAATTTTAAAATTTATTATAGATATTGCTTGATTAGGCAAATCCTTTGAGTGTCGGAACTTGACGATTGAATGCGTACGAACATAAGTTTAATAAGAGAAAGATTGCAGGGCTGATAGGATTTATATAAGAATTTACAATGTATATGCCCATAACATCATGAAATAAATGTGTTACAATTGCAATGTTTAATTTAATACTGTGGTAATACAGAATAAACTAAATAGCACCATTATATTAAGTTTGGAAAAGAGCCGCATAGTCCACGTTGATTAATGGTTAATTGAGTTAAGAGGAGTAAAGCATTCCAGCTTATATGTGAATTAATTGTGACATCTACATCCTAACGTATGTGGTAGATAAGACACAAAATTTAATTAAAAATATTTATTTCATTCACAAATTCATTATTTTACTTTTTTAAGGTGACCAAAAAATGAAATTCAACACTAAAATTAGTCATTATCCTTAAGCAGAAAAAGCGTTTAGCACATTAGTTTGCGTATTAGTTATTCAGTTACTAGTACTAATTCAAAATTAAATTAATATTTTTGATTTGTAGGTCAGAGATCAATTTAATAAAATTAATAAAGTTAAACAGAACTTTATATGAACATATAGATTTGAGTAACCTATTATACCAGATGATTTTAGAAACAAATGATAAAACTGCTTTTATTTACAGTTAGTTGATTATTAAAATTATCTTCAAAGTGGTTTTACATAAATTGATATTGAAAAAGGTTAGTTCACAATTTACCTGAAGTCGACAAAGTTTAATTTCTGTGAATATCTGCACATATTTTTATCAATACTCGATACTAGCAATAAGTTTTGAGCTTGCTATAAGCAAAAATTGAATTTATTCGTTTTTTGTCAACATTTAAACAATTTATATTGAATGCAAGTTTTAATTACATTACAATCACGCACTACAGAGGTAAATAATAACAATTTTTTTTAATGCATTACTGAATTGCCAAACGTTGCATTATACTGTGCATCGTAGTGATAAATCCATTTTGGTGCCTGGTATTATACGTATGTGTATCACTACTACGCGCTAAAAGGTGTTCACAGTTGTAGATATGCGTCAAAATTTCCAATGTGTAAATGGATGTTAATGGAAGGATTGTGTCTTTCATGAACGACGGTCTACACGAATCGTTGTTTAAGCTTGCTATACATTTTATTACTCTTTTTGGGCAATAAATACTTTTGTCGCTGAGCTCCAAGATCTCTAATGCCGTACTGCAATCTAGAGTGGACTTGAGCATGGTAATAAGAAAGAACATAACTAATTCCAATTAATTGCTTAATATTCCGCATTTGGACACAGTAACTATTAAGTTTTTTAAACAGACATTTACAATGGCATCTCAAGTTTAAGTTTTGATCTGAACACACTCTAAGGAATTAACCAGTTGACTTGGTAGGAGTTTAAAATCACCCTGCCAATCTGAAATACTACTTTAATTTTTGATATATGATGAAACAATGGGAGTAAGGTCTATTCTATTACAGGCCAGGTACAGTAAATTACTATTAAACCAGTTGTCTAAGATGGAAAAAATCTTATAAACATTTTCCCTCGCTTCGCACATATATTTCCCAGAAGCCGAAGCAATTTTATCGTCAGCATAAATCACCAGAGAATTCAAGGAACCAAAGAAAAAGGATTGCTCCTAACACCGATCCCTGTGGAATGCCAACATTTGCAGAAAGAGGCAATGATAAAGATTTGAATATGGTTTTACCATTATTAAACTTTACTAACACTTGAAGTCCACCTGAAAGGTGAGATGAAAGCCAATTGTTGTTTTTTTATCAAGAAGAGATGTTATAACAGTAAAGAAAGAGTTAATTGCGGTTGAGGTGGAGTGACCAGATTGGAAACCGTGTTACCTTTGAGATGTATTGCATTTATTCAAATGACTATTGAATGATAGAACGTTCACTTGTTTATGTTACTGGTCTTTCTAGCAGGACGTAAATATTATCGTTAAAGAGAGAGCGAAGAATAACCTATTTAATGTAGAAATTTCAAATCCTTTCGTACTTTCTAAGGTATTACCTTATGCGCATTTTCGGCATTTTCGACTCCAATTTCATAGGCGTGTATAAAAATGTTTAATATAGGAACCCGGATTTGTGCAAAAGCTACACTGTAAAAATGGCACTAGAACGGGAATAACAGATAAAAGAAGGGGTACCGGTCAGTGGTCATAAAGGAATGGGTGTGTTACTAATTTTTGTGTTTAAGATAGCTTATCATACATGAGACACAATAGGAGTTTGTCATACATCTATAGGGCGCCAGAGTGTTTATAAATATCAATCCGGGGTCGTAGTATCTAAATTCGTAAGGTTCACAGCTAGTCCAAATAACCAAGAAACTCGCTTACCTTTATATGGAATATCCAGGTGGATCCGTGAATCACCGCAGGTACGTTGGTCCCTGTAAATCTTCAAAATACTGTTTGCACGTACTTGCAAAAGTAATGACGTGCTACAAAGCAAACGGCTACTCGCCAACTATCTTATTTACTTTAATTATGTTACGTTATATTTTAAACCTTATCACCAAATGAAATTGTATCAACCAGATCAAAATAACTAAATTATTTATTAACAAATCCTCCCTCAAATTGTTACGTTGAAGTTTGTACTAAAATATTGAAAAGTAATCGAACGTCGTCACTTTTAAAATTGCATAACTTCAAACTTCTCATGAAATAAATAAACTATTCAGTAACTTGGATGTAAATAAAATGTTTAATCTTCAAATTTCGATCATACTTAAATATCAATACATAGCAGTAAATGGACCGTAGTTACAAAAGATTCTACATTGTAGGGAAAATAATATCCAGTTCATTATCACTCTTCGTATATTATACAATTACACATGAATATAATCAAGATCATTCCAGAGTTTAGAAGGCGTGCAGAAGAATGTGGATTGCACCCGTTTGGTGCGATAAGTTGAGAATTGTACTGCATATTGATGATGTGAATTAGCGAACCGAGAAATAGCCATTGTATGTAATACCGATAATATAAAGAAGGAACTGAAGCGGTTGTTTTATGCTCAAGGGACTGTATGTCAGAAGTTAAGGACGGATTATATACAAGCCTAATCGCTCTGTTTTGAATACTATCAACGATATTGAAAGCGTATTAGGGAACACAAACCCAGAGGTTAGAATTATGTTTTATACGGCAGATAGAGTTGTTGGGCAAAGTATTGCTTAGATGTGTACAAAAAGCCTATTTTACGAGCAGCTGATTTAGTAGCTGACGAAGATGGTCAAACCCATGAAAGATTTGAAAATATAGTCAATCCCAACATAGTAATAGGGTCTGAAAGCTTAAGATCTGATTTATGCTTACAATGGGAAATGGTCGATTTTTTGGTGGACACAATGCAACAGTTTTATTAGCATTAAATTTAACTAGATTTTTATTTCCTTATTCAAGGATACGTTGAAGGTCGTTGTTGATTGAAATTGTCATTTCAGCTTTACGGTCTTGATTTGAGACAGGTGGATTACCATTATAAGTAGACAGAGATGAAATGCAATGGACCATGTTAGTAGTTAAAGAAATAGGATCATTTATGTATAGAAGAAAAAGTGTAAGTGCTCTGACCAATTTTTGTGGCACGCACGCTTTAACGCCAACTTCTTTTGAAAATAATCCATCAACTACGACACGTATTCATCTTTTGTTAAGGAAACTAGAAACTCAATTGAAAGAGCGTATTATTTAATCCAAACGAGACGAGTTTGACAAGTAAACACTTATGCCAAACTTCGTCAAATGCGTTTGAGGCATCTAAGCCACTACGACTGTTTCATCGGATTTTTCTAATGTATTGTTCCAAACTTGGATCACATATGAAAGAACAACCACCTGTTGAACGATTCTACCTAAAACCATAATGGTGGCCACTCAAGGAAAGAGGGTAGTTGCTGATTGATGGATTTTCCCATGATGTTAGAAAAAAAGAAAGTGATGGCAATTGGTAGGTAGTTGGAGGGATCAGTCTTGTCGCCTTTTTTGGGAATAGGTCAAACTTTTGCTAACTTCCATAATGAGAGAAATTCCCCAGGGGACAATAGACAGGATGCCGTCTGGACCAGTCTCCTTATTGTGATCAAGCTTACTGATGATCGATTCTAGGAGCTTGTACCGAAAATGAAATGGTTTCATAGTATATGAAAAAGAGGTGCACATTTCTTCTAATATCATTAAGACACTAGTTTGATTCAAATAAATCCATAAAAAGATTGGCTTTGTATACAGGGTCGGTAACTACAGATCCATAAATGGATGTTATGGGGGGAAATAAAGATGTACCACAGTTTTTACTGATGGCTTTAGTTATAGATCAAAACTTACGACTGACCAAAGGAAGACGTAAGTAGTTCATTCCATTTTTGTTGTTTAAACAACTATTTAGTTGCAGGAATTTTTAGCACCAACGTATTTTGTATGACTCTCGACTGTTTTATTAGATTTCCATTTAGTAAAAATTTTATTTTTCGAATACATAGCATTAGTACAAGTTATATTAAACGTAGGTTAGGAACGAAAATGTCCAATACAATTTTTTTCGGAGTGTATAATTCCATGCCCATGAGGTTGACTTGATATGCTGAAAGAATACAATATTTACTCCATAGAAAGTTTGCAAATAAATTCCGTAAACCACTCCATTTAGCCAAATTAAAATACCACAAGGTTTTATCAGTGTTGCTAACAACAAAGTAATTAGGCAGTAGTAGTTATTTGCATCAGATAATGGTCATATAGACCTAGTGGTGAAAGACATGAATATTTTACAAACAAGTGGGTTTGATGTAAGACAAAGATCTAGAAGATATGGAGTATGGTTAGGATTATCAGCCATTCCTGTGGGTTCAGAAACCATTTGCATGAGATCACGTGAAATAACAAATATTTCAGCACTATGACCAGAAGGATCAGTAGTAGATGAATATCGGAGTCAATTAGAGCGATAAACATTGAAATCTCCCAAAATTGAGATGGAAACTGAGACAGAAGGTAGTCAAGTTTCAAATTAAGGTAATCGAAGAACTCTTAAAAGTTGCTGTTAATAGGAGACCTATAAATACAACAGTAGAATTTCACAAAATTAGGACCAGAATGTTTAAACCATATCACGTCACATTTCTTTGCAAGCGATGCTTTCTTTGAGATAGGCATACACTCATTCTTCGCGTAGAAAGTTAGAGTGAAGATTGTATTGGGGAAATTGCAAGTCGGGTGAGTCGGAGCATTCAGAGGAAACTTGTGAGAAGCAAAATGCCGGGTTGTAATTGTTCAAAATGTTGATGAACAGCATTAAGATTAGACCTGATACCGCGGATGTTGCGATAATGGGTCAGAAAGTGAGTACTTTCCCTGCCTGCCCTCCCGGACATCCGTAAGGGGCAGGATTTCAAGTTCGGCACTTATTACCATAGAAACCACAGCCATCTTTTTTTTATTTTGGACTTTCAATCGGATAGGGAGACAGTGAGGTCGAGAGAAAGAAACATGATGAGAATAGATTAACGATAAGGGTCATAAGCGTTTCGCAATAGTAGTAGTACGGCACCTTCCGCCGCCATCTTGGATTTTGACGTCACGTGGGGGACCGTATTTTCCACCCCTATTTTTATGGTTTCTTTTCGGAGACCTTTTTCAACCCCTAATTATTTTTGTTTTTACACACCCACGTGTGAGACCGTATTTTCCATCCTTATGGTTTCTTTTCGGAGGCCTTTTCAGCCTCTAATTATTTTTGTTTTTTACTCGCTTACTTGAGGGCGTGTTTTTCACCCCTATTTTATGGCCGCCTGCATGTAGGAAGCGATTTTTCTACCGCTGTGGTTTCTTTTCGGAGGTCTTTTTCAACCCTTGATGGAGTTTTCAGCCCAATTAGAGCCCTTTTCGTTGTGTTAAGAACTTTTCTGTCGGTTCACACCTATGGCTTCTTTTCAGCAGTCATTTTTAACCCCTTGATGTAATTCTTACCTAATTACCGCCTCTTTGGCAGTTTAGCCCCTAGAAGGTAGGCAAATGCGTGCGCGTACAATGTTCTAATAAGGAGGCCTAATGCTAGCTTGTAAGACAGGTGTAGGGCTTCTCAACTTGTTCTTGGGCCTTCGACCCCTGGCTGGAGATGGTATGGGGGCCCTAACCTTATAAGGGAAGTGCAGAGATTAGCCGCTATCGTGGGCCCCCTTGGTGCAATTGTAAGCGGGTTCTAACATAACCTTACAGCTGAAGGCCTTCGCACCGTCATACAAAGTTGCATTCTAATAAGGTCTTGTAAGACAGGACTTGTATCAGGGTCTGCGCCCAGGTCCCTTTGAGTTAAAATTGGTTTTAGCGCCATCTAGTGGCGTATAGACTAATGAACATTTTCTATAATAGAAATTGATAATGTACACCTCTCCCTTGCTCTATCTCGTTTCTCTCTCTCCCTCTCTCTCTTTCGGCTTTTTCTCACACATAAAACGAATCAATTAATTAATTAATCAATCAATATCAAACAAATCATGCTCGATCAAATCAACCAGATCAATGTCAATCAATCAACCGAAATTATGTCTTACAGTTTGCTGAAACCAGATTACAGTTCAAAACTGAATACATTAAAGTCTAATTAAATATGACGTGAAGTAATAAATAATTTCTACCCTAATACAATGATGCTTTACACACACACACACATATATATATATATATATATATATATATATATATATATATATATATAAAATAATACGTTTACCTTTAGAAGTGTTTTTTCTTTTAGTTGTTGTAATAATGATAACCATATGTTGAACTGAAATATTTTTTTTACAACGTGTCCACATGTAGTCGCACTAAACGTGTTTTATGAATGGTTGGATGTAAACTGGCTATTACATTCCGATCATTACCTAATTTAGAAAGTAATACACAAAACCTGATTACTGCTACTCGTATTTAGCAATTATATTGTACTTATAAAATTTACATTCAAAGTGCTTAGAAATATTTTGAAAATTTTGCTAACGCAAAATTACTTTAAATAATTGCATCATGAGGTTACATAAACTATTGTATATCAATTACGTAACACACACACACACACACGCACGCACCACAAGCAGCAGCAACGCACATATTACACGCATTTAACAACGCACACACACACATAAACACGCACACGCACACGCACACGCACACACCACACGCACACACACACACACACACACACACACACACACACACACACACACACACACACACACACACACACACACACACACACACACACACACACACATGTACTTCATGTTATACGGACTTTTATCAGTTGAGATTAATAGCAATGTTAACTAAACGCTTTAAAATTTCTAATCTGGAATAAGAGTGACGTAATCTACTTTTATTTGAAATTTCATAGAGAGCATCACCATCATCGAGATTTTGAGATACAATCACATCATCGTCTTCATCTTAAACGATTATATTGTAACAATCTGTAAAGCAGCAATAACCCCTGACAGTTTTTTATCAGACACTATTATTATTATAACATGGACATGAGGTTATCCCTAAATTAACTGGTTTCAGCATGGCTCTGGAAATACTGCACACTCTTCAAATCTTTCAGTTCGTTCATTTCCTTCAATTTTATCTGCATTCTGTTTCGAGACTGTAGTACGTTTCCTAATACATAAACAGAATCTTCAATACTGTAATGCGTGTAGCAGCAAAACACGTTAGCTAGCTAGTTTCACCTCTATATTATTTTACAAGCAAGCCTGACCTTATCATAAATACATCTGTCAACAAGCTAATTAAACATAGCTCCACGGACAGGGTATAGCAAGCAGAGTTTCCAATTATGGCTTTTAGTCAACGCAATACAACGCCTACAACTACATACAATCGACTATCATTGTTTTAGCACGAGGAGCAAACGAAAATACGCTAACACGAAAACACGCAAACGCAAAAAAATACAAACACGAAAACACTCTAACGCAGAAACACGCAAACACGAAAACACACAAACGAAAACATGCTAACACGAAAACACGTTAACACGAAAAAACGCTAACACGAAAACATACATCATTTTTATTTAATAACAACCTTTATCGGTCTTCTTCTTCTTCTTGAACCGTGATTCGCCGCCATCATCATCATGGTTTTGATATTCGTCCTTCTCCTCTACCTCAGCGCTCTTCTTCCTCTTCTGTGAATCATCACCATCATCCTGGATGTGATATACATTCAGCTCATCCACGTCATCGTTTCCATCATTACCTTGAACGGTTATGTTGTAATAGTTTATTAACAAGTCAGTAAAATCTCTAATGTCCGCTGATGTTGGCTCATAAGCAGGAGAATACATCATAATAATGCTCACTTGACGACAGTTACACTTTAAAGAACGAAACACACGAGAAACGAGAAAGCTCTAGCCTAGGATCTTGTGCGCTGGCGCGCTCGCTAATGTTCGGGTAGAAACGGTTATCTTCGAGGGAAGTTTGAAGTATTGACCTAATCACACTCTAATATCTTCCCTAGGGGCATGTTTATGAATCTAAACTCCTTTTTCTATGGCTGAGGTATTTTCTCCTAAGACGACTCCTAAGAGTTTAGATTTTTTTGCCTTTTATTTTCATTTTATCAGTTTGATGTTCTTAAAAACAGGTTAATTTAATTTAACTCTATGTTATATATAAGTAATCATTACTTTCCAGTCTTTTTAATGGGGTTTTTATAACTGTTAATGAACACGTTACTATGAAACAATTTTGTGTGTATGTAATTGAACATGCAAATAAATCAGATATAATTTTCCGAATGTATAGGTGGTGCCTGTTTAGAAAGAAGAATCTGCCTATGATATATATATATATATATATATATATATATATATATTAAATAGACATTTTTTAAACTTGTTAAATAGACGTAAATTAATTCAGTTTAATATTGTTCTTTGTCAAAATTTATTTTGACAATTGTCAAAATAAATCCTTGACAAAGAACAAATTAAACTTGAATAATTTGTATTTAACAAGTTTCAAAAAAATGTCTTATTTAAACATTAATATTTGAAATCTAAATAGAAACATATATATATATATATATATATATATATATATATATATATATATAGCATCATTGCATTAGGGTAGAAATTATTTATTATTTTACGTCATATTTAATTAGACTTTAATGTATTCAGTTTTGAACTGTAATCTGGTTTCCGCAAACTGTAAGACATAATTTCGGTTGATTGATTGAGATTGATCTGGTTGATTTGATCGAGCATGACTTGTTTGAGATTGATTGATTAATTAATTAATTGATTTGTTTGTGTGTGAAAAAGAGCCGAAAGAGAGAGAGGGAGAGAGAGAAACGAGACAGAGCAATAGAGAGGTGTGCATTATCAACTTCTATTATAGAAAATGTTCATTAGTCTATACGCCACTAGATGGCGCTAAAACCAATTTTAACTCAAAGGAGCCAGGGCGCAGACCCTGATACACGGCCTGTCTTACAAGGCTAGGGCCACCTTATTAGAATACAATTTTGTATGACGGTGCGAAGGCCTACAGCTGTAAGATTAAGTTAGAACCCGCATACAATTGCACCAAGGGGGCCCACGATAGGGCTAAGCTCTGCACTTGTCTTATAAGGTTAGGGTCCCATATACTCTCCAGCCAGGGAGCGAAGGCCCGAGAACTAGTTGCGAAGCCCTACACGTGTCTTACAAGCTAGCATTAGGCCTCCTTATTAGAATATTGTTCGCGCACGCATTTGCCTACCTGCTAGGGGCTAAACTGCCAAAGAGGCGGTAATTAGGTAAAAATTCTATCAAGGGGTTAAAAATAACTGCCGAAAAAAAGCCATAGGTGTGAACCGACATAAAAGTTCTTAACACAACCAAAAGGGCTCTAATTGGGGTGAAAATTTCATCAAGGGTTAAAAAAGACCTCCGGAAAGAAACCATAGCGGTAGAAGAAACGCGTCCTACATGCGGGCGGCCATAAAATAGGGGTGAAAAAACACGCCCCTCAAGTAAGCGAGTAAAAAACAAAAATAATTAGGGGCTGAAAAAGGCCTCCAAAAAGAAACTATAAGGATGGAAAATACGGTCTCACACGTGGGTGTGTAAAAACAAAAATAATTAGGGGTTGAAAAAGGTCTCCGAAAAGAAACCATAAAAATAAGGGTGGAAAATATGGTCCCCCACGTGGGGCAACCTTGTGACGTCAAAATCCAAGATGGCGGCGGAAGGTGCCGCACTACTACTCGCAATGTTTCCTTGCAAATTATGCCATATTGGAAATATATCGCGATAGTTTCTGATATTACTAAATTAGCACAACTCTGCAAATCTCGCAGAATTCAATTATCTGTTACGGCTCAAATATTATAGCGATATGAAGATGGTGACATAAATGAAAGATTAAAGCAAGACCAAATTTTTGAATGCACAGTTGATTGCGATGGTTTGATATAATTTTGCCATTAAGGAAAGTTGTTGGATTTGATAACTTTCAAAATTTGGAAAATATAAAAAACAAGTGTATGGCCTAACAGGTTGTGCAAATGTTCTAGCAAATTGTGTAATTTACGTAACATGTCTAAGTAGATTCGGAAAACTGTGCTGAATTGTGCTAATCGAGTACAGCATGAAACCATCAGCACAATTTGTTTTTTTGCGGAATGACAGAATGGCTTCACAGTTCACACACATAATTAATTTTAGTAATAAATCAAAATTAAAGTCTTTTATGCTGGCAATTTAATGCAACTAATTAAATCACCTTATCCAATAAAAGTACGTAGGTAATATCTTCCTTAGCTTTCGGAATAATAAAACTATTTTAAATAATTTACAATGTTGTCATTGCATTTAAAATGTAAGTGTTCAACGAGTCCAACAATATAAGAACAACATATATTTAGAAATAACTTGGCATAATAATCATTAAACTAAGTTTAATAAAGAAATTATTACATTTTGCCTCATTACATTTTGTGTCACTACTACATTAATTTGAGTATGTATAGTAATATTGAATCAAAGATGCAACATCAGTACAGTTCGCCATTAGGAAATAATTGTTGTTTATTGCTGAACTCAAGAAAACTTAATTAGTATTCAAAGCAAGTCATTGAATAATTTAAATCGGCCCTTCCAATTGCGAGGGTTGTAGCTTTAAAAACCCAAAACTACTGTGCATTATTTACGAATCTACCATGCATTAACACCTCTGTTTTCTTAAAAAAATATTCAGTTATTCGTACGTAATCAACAAACATGACTAACTCTAATATTGCATTTTTAACAGTTTAAGTATACCTAAACATACGTTTTTGTGCTTCTGAATGAATCTATGTAGGTACAACAGGCGAATTACATCCCACGTCTTATCCTGAATTGTGCATTTAAGAGGCACTTTCATTGCATTTTTGGCATACTCAGCACACATATTCAGTGTACCTTATTTTAATGTTTCAACTTAGCTTACATTTTAGATTGCAGTTTAACACGCTTTAGCTGTTTTGCTTTGCGTTTGTAGTTGTGTTTTCTATTTATTTTTTATAAAAATTTAAACGTTTCGATAACAATTACAGTTATTGTCCTCAGTAAATCATAATAGTTCTAAAAAATTAATTAAGATGTCGAATAGATGTAAGAAATATGAAATCGCAAATTTAAATCTGCTATAAGCTCTGTTTTATAGGTGTTTTGTAACTGTAGCCTCATATTCGTTCAGTTGGTTGGCCTATTTCCACAGTTTTTGCTTTTATAGCGCGACGTTTCGAAAGCGGACTTTTTTTTTATGATTGTGAACCTGAACAGGCTAAATTAGGCCTATCGTCCTAAAGCACTCAGGAACACTTAGGAGGATGGATAGAAAGATAATGAATTGCCAATAGATGCCTATGAACAGATACCTTAAATTTTCTCATATCATGAGTGAGAGGAAAACAGGAACTAGGGAGATCATTCCAGAGTTTAGAAGCCGTGTAGAAAAATGTGGATTGCGCCCGTTTGGTACGACAAGTGGAGATTTGTACTGCATACTGATGATGTGAATGAGCGAACCGAGTGTTTCTCGCAAAGATAGCCCGAGATGGTTTCAAAGAATATAATTCAGCAGCACAATAGCCGTTGTAATAACGACAATACAAAGAAAGAACTGAAACCATCCTTCTATGCTCAAGGGACTGCATGGGAGAAGTTAAGGACGGGTCATTTATAAGCCTAA
This sequence comes from Vesta saturnalis, assembly GCA_036346205.1. Lineage (NCBI taxonomy): Eukaryota > Metazoa > Arthropoda > Insecta > Coleoptera > Lampyridae > Vesta > Vesta saturnalis. The sequence continues at coordinate 69,555 of JARFJB010001876.1, forward strand.
TCGCTCTCTTTTGAATACGATCAACGATATCGAGAGCGTATTGGGGAGCACTAACCCAGAGGTGAGAATTATATTCCAGATGAGGCCGAATTTGGGCCTTATACAGTAGAAGGAGTTGACGAGAGGTAAAGTACTGCTTAGATCTGTACAAATAGCCTATTTTACGAGCAGCTGTTTTGGTAGCTGACAGAAGTTGTCAACATATGAGAGATTTGAAGATACAGTCATACCCAACAGAGTAATAGAGTCTGAAAACTTAAGAACTGAGCCATTCATACTTACAACAGGAAATGATCCATCTTTTTTGGCGGACATAAGGCAACACTGAGTTTTGTTAGCATTAAATTTAACTAGATTATTGCTTCCCCATTCGAGAATACGTTGAATGTCTTTGTTGATTGAATTTGCCATTTCAGCTTTAATTTCCTGATTTGACATAGAAGGTGGATTATCACTATGAGTAGACTGAGATGAACTACAGTGAAGAGTGCTATCGTCAGCAAAGCAATGAACGGGGTTAGTTGTTGAAGAAATAAGGTCATTTATGTACAGCAGAAAAAGTGTAGGCGCTATAACGGATCTCTGTGTTACGCCCGCGTTAATGCTAACTTCTTTTGAAAAAAGCCATCAACTACGACACGTATTCGTCTTTTATCAAGGAAACTAGAAACCCAGTTGATGAGCGTATCATTTAACCCAAACGAGGTGGGTTTGGCAAGTAAACACTTATGCCAAACTTGGTCAAATGCCTTTGAGATATCTAAAGCGACTACAACTGTTTCAGCGGACTGCTCTACTGTATTGTTCCAAACCTGAGTCACATATGAAAGAAAATCGCCTGTTGAACGACTTTGCCTAAACCCATATTGGTGGTCACTAAGGAGTTTGTTAGTTTCAAGGAACGTGAGCAGTTGCTGATTGATGGCTTTTTCCATGATTTTAGACAAAATGGAAGTGATGGAAATTGGTCGGTAGATTGAGGGGTCGGTCTTATCGCCATTTTTGCGAATAGGTTGAACATTTGCTAACTTCCATGATGAAGGGAATTCCCCAGAACACATAGAGATCGTATAGAGCTTAGATAGGACTGGTACTATTTCGGGGGAACATTTCTTTAAGACAATAGCTGGGATACCGTCTGGGCCAGTCGCCTTATTGAGATCAAGCCTACTGATGATCGATTGCAAGAGCTTGTACCGAAAATGGATTTGTTTCATAGCGTATGAAGAACAGATGACTAGCACATCTTTTCCAAAATCATTGCGACACGAATTTGATGCAAACAAATCCAAAAAAACATTGACTTTTTCTACAGAATCAGCAATTACCGATCCGTCAATAGATGTCGGGGGGGGGGGAATGAAGATGTTCCAAAGTTTTTACTAATAGCTTTAGCTAAAGACCAAAATTTACGGCTGCCTAAAGGAGATGTAACTAGTTCATTGCATTTTCGTTGTTCGAACAATTTTTTAGTTTTAGTGATGACACTGCAGATATTTCTGGCACCGACGTATTCTACATGACTATCGACCGATTTATTAGATTTCCATTTAATGTAATATTTATTTTTTAAAGATATTGCATCAGCACCAGCCTTATTGAACCAGGGTTGGGAACTTGAATGACCTGACTTAAAACACCACAAGGTTCTATCGGTTTTGCGAACAACAGTGTAATTAGGTACAGTAGAAATGGTTTTTATTAGACAATGGTCGGAACGACCTAAAGGCGAAAGAACAGAAGTTTTATAAACAAGAGGGTTTGATGTAAGAAAGAGATCTAGAAGATGTGGAGTATGGTTAGGGTTATCAGGGATTCTTGTGGGCTCAGAAATCATTTGTGTGAGATCACATGAAATAGCAAATGTTTCTGCACTATGACCAGTAGGATTTGTAGTAGATGAAAAGTGAAGCCAATTAGAGTTATGAACATTAAAATCGCCCACAATTGAGACTTCCCAAGATGGAAACTGAGACAGGAGATAGTCAACTTTCATACTAAAGTAATCGAAGAAGTCCTGAAAGTTACTGTCATTAGGATGCTATAGTAAAATTTCACAAAATTAGGACCAGACTGTTTAAACCAAATCACGTCAAAATTTTTATTTTCTAAGGAAGAAACCCTCTTGCAAATAATTCTGTCCTTGATGTAGGCACATACGCCTCCTTTATATCTAAAGTTAGAGTGAAGGTGGTATTGAGGAAATTGCAAGTCGGATGACTTGGAGCTTTCAGAGGAGACTTGTGTTTCAGATAGAAACAAAATATCAGGTTGTAATTGTTCAAGATGTTGACGAATAGCATTAAGATTAGACCTGATACCGCGGATGTTGCGGTAGTGAATCAGAAAGTTGATGCTTTCGATGACCGAGATCGCTTGGGCCCTGCCCTTCCGGACATCCGAATGGGACAGGATTTTACGTCCGGAATTTATTACTCTAGAAACCACAGCGATCTTATTTTTTAATTTGGGACTTTTCATCCGATAGGAAGACAGTGAGGGCGAGAAGGAAGAATAAGAATGAACATATATTAAGGATGATGGAAAAGGTAACTGGCAGCCCTTACCGAGTTCAGAAAATCGGAAACCAATATTAAGGAGCCCATGGTAAGGGTGGTGGTACCTCCCCGTCTGGCATGGAGAATACATGTCTGCCACCTGATCAGGCTTAGTCCTGAATAAGACTGATTTCGCACATGAGTCGAATTCATTTATTATGATTTTTTCCCTAACACTTGACTACTCTCAGATTCAAATTCCAGTTACAACTCTGACACCTTTACCGCTGAGCCACCGAGTAATCCAATATAAACTATGTTCCTTTAATATTTCAGAAATGTGCCGTGTTTTTGGTGTTTTTGGTGCTAACGTCATAAACGTCATATTCACCCCCTCCCTACTGTAGATACCCCTTAGATTTTTTCAAATGGCTTTAGGTATCAAGTCATACCTCATTTAAAAGGTCCGGTAAATTTCTATTCAGTCATATGTTTTTGCTTTTGATACCAGCCTTTCATTGTTATCTAATCGTCGTATAAAATGGAGTCTCTTAAACTTTTGAAACGCCCCCTTATTATGTTAAAAAAGAAAAACGTCTTGAAACAGATTCATTTTTAATTTGAGTAGTTACTTTCTGACACTCACGTCATACACTCATATACCTTCTCCCTTCTGAAAACACATCTAGAGCTTTTTTTACATGACTTGGGATGGCATGTAATACCTCTTTTAACACCTACATCCAACAATGGATTTATACCTTTTTGGATCTCCCTGTTTTTTTTTTGGTTGAGTTAAGAAGGTGGATGCAGTATCCATTATTGCTTGTTAAATTTGTTTAAAAAAGTGCTACACAGTTTGTATGGTACATTATTTTAAACCATTATCTTTGTTTGAGACATTTGTCTTTTGCAGGCACTTTTATTTTTAGTTTAATGTTTACGTTTTATTTTTTACTTTAACTTCTCCTTTACACGTTTAAACACATCTACGCCATTAAATATTTACCGTTAATCTAAGTTACGGTATTAGTACGATTGATCAAGAGTGACATTTATTAGTTTGGGAATTATTAAGCATACAAATAGAGATTTATTTCAATCTGAAGTAATATTACTCGACAATTTTCCAAAAACCATGAGCCAGCATGCATCCATTTCGTTATCTACAGTGTTACCAAGAATAAAGTATTCCATTAATTACTCACAACATTAATTACTCACAACTTTAGCTATTAATTAGGTTGTAACTAGACCTCGGATTTATATGCACGAAAATTAGTTAAAATATGCGCATATATATGCATCTAAAATCTTTAAAATATGCACTTGATTCTGTAAAATATGCACAAAAATATGCAGCATATGCACTAAGTTTTAGTCAATAATAAACAAAATATTTTTATACATTTATTTTTAAAATAATAAATATACAATACATGTAAAACAATATATTATAATATTAATGACTAATAAGATTAACTAATAGAATAATAAGACAATAACAGGCAATAAAAATCATTAATTGTTTAGTTTATTGTTATTTACATTACCAAAATGGTATATCTTTCTAAATTCTGCACAGTAAACTTCGCTCTACATCTACAGATGTAATGGGCGCATATTTTAAAACAGAAATGATTGCAGGATCTATATTACTTATCGCAAATTCGCCTGTTAAATGTTAAACCCTTCATTTTTAATTAGAACACCACTAAGTTTTTGTTCAATGATATTTCCAATTTTTCCAGTAACTCCGCAATCGATTTTTTGGGACTATTAACTAATTCAACTGATAGGGTTATAATTGGCTTTAATAAATGCTAACTGCTATGAATCCCGCAACACTTTTTTTAATTCTATAATTGCTGCTGAACTATCAGATAAATCAACAATTACTTCCTTAATTTTATTAGAATATTCCGCATAGAAAACAGCAGAATTTAACCAAGTACTCCACCTAGTAATAACAGGTTTGGGGAGGGAGGAGGGGGCAGAGGTGTATCCTTATTTCTTCCGCTACTCTAATAATGCGTGGGCTAAACATGTTGTGTGAATTAAATGTTTATAGAATATTTTCAGAATTTTGCTGCTTTAATCATATACGTACCTGCATCCGATAATATCAATACGATTTTTTCGGAAGGAACCGCTTCGGGAAGGAAAAAATTTGTTAAGCTGTCGTTTACAAATCTAGTTATTGTTAAATTATCTACTTTATCGATTTCTTTGCAGCTAATTAAATAACACGGGCTAGGATGTACCCCATCTAAGATCCCAAGCATTAGATTAACGATGGCACGCCCACCAATATCGGTGGTTTCATCTACAATAAAATAAATATGGGTTTCACCTACACGATTTCGTATTGTTTTCATTGCACTAATATAAACATCATTAATATATTTTTTCTCTTACTGTACCTTCGTCTGGAATTGACATTTTACAGAATCTTTCCAGAAAAGACTTAAAACTTTCGTTTCCTAACTTTCATAATGGTATGCTTGAATTAACAGTTCTGAATTAAAAGTTTCCCTTCCATTGTTTGTAGAACTTGTAACCACTGATTCCTTTAGGGGTAGTTGTGTACCGCCTTTCTTCAATGTAATTTGATGTAGGGGAGTTCCAATGTGTTGCGTTAATTTGAATTTTTTTTCCACAGAATATCTGTGAAAATTATAAGTAATATTCAATTAAGATCTAGCAATTTAAAATAATAAAACTTGTAGGCAATTATTTTTAAAATCAAAAAGCCACTACTGAAAATCTAATTAATAAGAAATACTACTTATTATTTTGCTGCTTGTCTTGCAAAACACTTTTTCGCCATCGAGTATAAGCTCTGGAAAGTCCTTTATCCAAACCGAAGCCAAACTATTAATTTTTGCCATTATTTAAAGAACAATCAAATAATCACGCTGCGCCGATTTTATAGTATAATTCTCGCCACGTACTTTCCAATCAATGTTCACTACAGCACGTCTTACAAATACAGCATTATTTAAATTTAAAATCTGAGTACTAACCACTTTTACACACATCCTTTCCAAGGACAAGTCAAATATTGCCGACAACTCAGGGATTAAGAATGGAACACCCCAAAAAGAAATGTCGGCAAACAACCACGATAATAGTTAATAGTATTTGAGCACGTAAACCTGCATTTCGGAAAATCCCTTAATCCGCTTGAAATATTTCTGAGCAAGTTAGTCAAGATAACAATGGGCAGGAATTAGTGATAGGAATAATCGAGAAATTTCCATAATCGATTATTTTATTACTATTTATTAGTAATCGAGATATTTTACTTATCGACTAATATTAGTAGTTACTAATTAGTAGTTTGAAAATTTCTAAATTAAAGGATCATAAAAAAGCTACTAAAGAAATGCAAATTATTGAATCGAGCTTTTCCCCCGCAAAAATTTGCGGTAAACATATAAAATGTTGGCATCGGGTGCTAAACTTTTGCAAAATTTAAATCAAATTTGTAAAAAAATTAAAACCATAGAATCAAATTCTGGCTCCGTTATTTCTTTCTACTCAAATTTACCTTTATATCAAAAAAAAAAAAAATCGTCGAAATCCGCCAAGCGGTTGTCTCGCAATCTGCGTACACTAAATGACCTAAAGTATCCGGTCTATTCACCCACTCATAGAAATAATCTCATTAAATTGCTATTTGGAATTTGGATAACAAATGTAATCAGTCAAACGAACAATAATAGTAACTTATTGCCAATGGCCTTCAGAACAATAACCTATTAAAAATTTGAAACTGAAAGATTCATTGCATTCTACCGTAATGAGTTTCATTGAAACTCCAAAATGGGAAGAAGAAAAAAAACGGAGAAAAACTTCACGAATATATAGAATAAATGTAATTTTTCATTTTCTTATAAAAAAAAATTTAAATTGAAAAAATATGCAATAAAATGCACGCAATAGGTGAAATATGCAAAATATGCACATCACGTAAATATGCAAAATAAAGTTGGTGTCAATCGAATTTAAATTATGCGATTCGTGTATAAACAAAATACTTTTGATGGTTTATTTATATTATAGAATATGCATTTTTTTTTTTTTATGATTGTGGACCATATAATCCGAGCTCTAATTATAACGTTATTAACATTATTATTTAAGTATTTCAGTTTATAGTTAAATATAAGTAGTGTAATAAAAATTGTTGTAGAAATTTCTTTTAGCTTTATTGTACAATGGTTTACTTGTTTATTCCATATTTAAAAACAAGTTAACGTCCAAGTATTTAACTATTAGTTTCAGAAAGAAGCAACCCCGCTTTTAAAGCGAACATATCTAGGTATATGTAAATATTTTTTGGTTAGTAAGGAAAATCGATAATTTTATGAACCTGGCCCACTTTAATCTATGACTGAGCAGAAGGAACAAAATCTTCTATTTATTACCCAAACTGTTAAGTAGCGATGGATGTAGAAGTATACGGATAGAACTTAAACGATTTTTACATAATTAAATTAGTAATTTAATTTTGTTTTGTGCTTATTTCACACACCATTTATTTTGTTTTTGCTAAAAATGTTTAGCACGGTTGTTGATATTTAGATTACATTGTGCAACTGATTTTGCCGATTTTTTAGGACCTTAGTTCCCAGGTAAATTATTTTCATTTATTAGATTTAAAATTTGCTATTGTTAGAATAGTAAAAATTGAAATAACCATTTTGAGTTTACATCTGATCGTTAATTGACGTGAAACTTTCAAACTCTTAACCGTCGGTAGCAATACTAGAAATTCTTAAATGCGTATCTGTTTTTGTTTCGAATTAATTTATTTTGGATACCCAAAAACTATCTTCAAAATTATCGCTTTTGATGATTCATGATTTGTCCAGTATTCTATACTTGACGATGCTTTGTGTACTTAGGTTCACATCGTGTCAACCTCGTCAATAGTTCACATCCTATGTTATTATGACACCGGAGTACTTTTGGGTGGGTTTTGAATGTGTTCGGAAAGAAGTGCACAATCCAATCCAATTGTACACCGTGACCTGGCAAAGAGTTTGATATACCGATTTTGACTTATTTAACGGGACGTGTCTGTCGGAGTTTGTTTTTGGTGTTGTGAGAGGTCTTTCCTCACTGCATCACTTCATTTTCCGCACTTCTTCGTACATTTAGGGTAAAATTTTGTTCTATTTGGGCATTTATTTAGAGTTTAGTCATTCCATTTACATTTTGCTTGAATTTTAATTAGCTTAAAATGTTTGATGGATTTCATCAGATTTGATAAACTACCTTTATTATTATTGGTGTTTGAAATCTCCGGTTCCAACTTTTAAGGGGGGAGGGGGTGTAACGAACTTCGAACGTGTTGTTAATAATTCACCTCTTTGTAGGCAATTAACGTGCATTTCGTGCAGAGTGTGTTGCATATCATAGTTGAATAAAAGCATGCATTTCTCTCGTGCACATAGCGTTTGCACATTCAATCTAGACATGTTCTTGCGCAATAGAGCACCTTAACGTCACTTATGGTTAAGTTAAGAGGGTGGATGTACTATCCATTATTGCTTGTTAAATTGTTTTAAAAAAGTGCTAGCCGATTGCTATGGTAAGTTATTTTAAACTATTACATTAAAGTTTGAGACGTTTGCTTATTTTCAGGCACATCTATTTTTAATTTCATGTTTACATTTTATTTTTTACTTTAACTTCACCTTTACACGCTTAAACACATCTACGCCATTAAATATTTTACCGTTAATCTAAGTTACGGTATTAGTACGATTAATCAAGAGTAACATTTATTCGTTTGGGAACTATTAAGCATACAAATCCAGATTTATTTCAACCTGAAGTATTATTACGCAACAATTTTCCAAAAACGCTGACCCAGCATGCACCCATTTCGTTATCTACAGTGTGACCAAGAATAAGGTATTCCATTAATTACTCACAACATTAATTACTCACAATTTTAAGTATTCATTAGGTTATAACCTTACTAACATTAGTATTAAGTATTTCAGTTTATAATTAAATATAGGTAGTGTAATAAAACTTGTAGTAGAAATTCATTTTAACATGTCTAGATTGAGTGTGCAAACACTATGCGTACGAGTTCTAATTAAAATAATTAAATGCATGCTTTTATGCAACTATGATATGCAACACACGCTTCACGAAATGCATGTTAATTGCCTACAAAGAAGTGAATTATTAACAACACGTTCGAAATTTGTTACACCCCCCCCCCCCTTAAAATATGGAATCGGAGATTTCAAACACCAATAATAAAGGTATTTTATCAAATTCTGAGGACATACATAAAAAATTTAAGCTAATTAAAATTCAAGCAAAAATGTAAATGTAATTACTAAATTATAAATAAATGCCAAATAGAACAAAATCTTACTCTAAACGTACGAAGAAGTACGGAAAATGCGGTGATGCTGGTCACTGTTTAAACCAATAATGCCAATTAAAAAAGTCATAGTGACAGTTACAAAAACCGTATTCAGTTTTGTGGTTTGTATTAGTAAACTGTCGGTCTTTCATACATAGATATCGCTGTTATTGACAGTTATGAAAAATCGTTTACACATTAGCTGAATGAATCAAAATTATTTTTCTTTACAGAAAATGTTACGAAAGTGCTAGACGAACAGCTACTGTATTTAATGAAAGACACCCAGACAAATCGATCATAAGTATGTGCCAATACTAGTACGAACTCTTTTGGAAACAGGTTCTATGTTGAATAAGAGGTGTGAGGGGAAAAGAGTTTTAGACGAAAACACATAGAAGTAATTGGACATTTTGCTATGGATCCAACAACTTCCATCGAGAAAGTAGCAGGTTCAACACATCTTTCCGTAGGTTCTGTACATGCAGCTCTTCATATGCACAAATTTCACCCATATGAGATACACATACTGAACGAACCAAATGAAGATGATCCCGGTCGTAGAATTGAAATTTGTGAAATAATGACACAAGATTAACTCGAACGAAATTTTAATTCATAATATTTGTTTTAGCGGTGAGTCGACCTTCTTTTTAAATGTATTAGTCTATAGGCATAACTGTCGCTATTGGCATGATACAATTCCACATATTTTTCGTAAAGGTCATTCCCTAACACCTCAAAATGTAAATGTTTGGGGCTGGAATTTTAGGAAACACTGTTATTGGGCCAGTACTCATTCAAGGAAATTTGACGGGTGAAAAATTATTGGTTCAAACTAATACAGGGATCCAAAAAACTTATAAATCCATTGTTGGATGTAGGTATTAAAAGAGGTATTACATGTCTTCACAAGTCATGTGAAAAGAACTCTAGAGGTGTTTTCTGAAGGGGGAAGGTGAATCTAAGTGTATGACGAGTGTCAGAAAGTATCCACTCAAACTAAAAATTAATTTGTTTCAAGACGTCTTTCTTTCATAACATAAGACGGGGGCATCTGAAAAGCTTAAGAGACTGAATTTTAAACAACGATTAAATAGCAATGGAAGGCTAGTATCAAAGGCAAAAGCATATGATTGAATAGAGATTTGCCAGACCTTTTAAATGAGGTATGACTTAATACATAAAGCTATTTAAAAAAATTTAAGGGATATCTCCAGTAGGGAGGGGGTGAATCTGACTTATATTTTCAGCAAGACAGGGCTCCACCACATTTTCACCTCCGTGTGAGAGAGTGGTTAAAGCAAAATTATCCAGGCCAGTGGATTGGTCGAAGAGGTGCTGTAGAGTGGCCACCTCGATCTCCAGTATTAACACGAATCGACTTTTTTGTGGGGATATTTGACCAGCATCTCTTGATGATTTAAGACAGCGCATTATTCAAGTTTGCAGAGATATAATAAAAGAAATATTCCAAAAAGTGCGTCAGAAATTAGAAAACAGACTTTACTATTATCTGAATGTTAATGATGGTCACTTTGAAAACACATGATTAAATAATAATTATTTTTTGTTAACACTTATTTTTTTAATTTATTTGTAACTTTTGTACCATATCCTTTCAAGATTCTTTATGTCATAACATAATACGGGGCCATCTGAAAACTTTAAAGTGACTCCATTTTAAACAAAGGCAAAAACATATGATTGTATATATATATATATATATATATATATATATATATATATATAGTAGGAAGGTAATCTTGACTGTGGAATTCAAATTGATCAATTTATATTGAGGGAGCAGTCATCTATTCATGTCTAATTAGGCCAGGGTTTAAAAGAAAACCCTTTGATATTTGTCAAGCTTTCGAGATAACTTTTAATCTCTTTTTCAAGACAGGTAGAAACAAGAACAACGAGATAAATATTGTTATATAGGAGCATGTCATGCATTAAATAATCTAATAATAAAACTTACATGTCGTGAGGCTAAGATAGAAGTAACATTACTTCTTAAACAGAAGAACGTCAATTAATCTTGCTATTACAGCGGGAAAACACCAATACATAATTTTAAAACAAAAAAAAATTTTTTTTATAAAAATATAACAGAGAAAAACCCCCTAAGATTGTATGACATAAACAGCGGTGTACTATTACATTGAAGTTAAGTTGCTATATTATTAGAAATTAAAAATAGAACGACTGAATACAATATTGACAAATTTGTAACCGTGTGGACGGCGAGATAACCTGTTGACAATTTCTTTATACCATACACAACAATTGGGAGAAAGGAGATATTAATATACGATAAAACAGAGAAAGTAAAAATTCAACTATAAAGCCATAAGATAAGTATAAACTGAAATAATTAAACAACATAATTTAACTAACCAAGTAACAACACGTAAACAACTCATAAGACACTATTAAAAAGGTTATTCTTTATCTAATGTAAGGATATAACTATAGATACCACTAAGGTTTTTATATCCGATTTTTGTTGACCGTAGGATTTTGATTTATATGTATCATCTATATATATATATATATATATATATATATATATATATATATATATATATATATATACCTTCTAGCGGACGAAGGCTAAAAATAAAAAATGTCACAATCAAAAGACGAATTTAACAAAATTTAATCAAGTTATAATTTAAGTTTACAGTTGTAAAAAGCTGTAACATAAAAGTAGTAAAATAATTCATAGCTAAAAACTTGACATACCAATTAAATATCTAAAACATAACGAATCTAATAAATAAGTAAATTTTCCGTTATAACTTAAATACTGCAATCGTTATTACACATTAAAAACAGAATACGTACGTTTAATCTTACCCACAAGTTGTGTAGAAATCGTGAAAGAAATTGAGCAATAGTTTTTTGTGGTATGGGAATTAATTTAATATATTAACGAATTTTATTATTTTAAGATTGTTAGCAAAAAAATTTCTTTAAATGGAAGTTATGCAGAAATTTAAACTTGTTAGTACGAATGTATAAATTCGGTAGCCTGTTTAGTTCCCGAAAATTAATCACAGCAATTGTCACATTCTGTGATGTCCTGATATAATTATGGTTGGAATTCTTAGAGTATATTAATTAAGCATAGCTGGGGAGGTACCACCACTCTTACCATGGAATACTTAATGTTGGATCTCCGATGTTCTGAGCTCGTTAAGGACTGTCAGTCACCCTTTCACGTATCCATAATCTATACTCGTCTATTCTTTCTCTCGCTCTCACCATCTCCTTATCGGATTAATAGTCCAAATTAAAAAAAAAGGTAGCTGTGGTTTCTAGGGTAATAAACGCCAGACGTAAAATCCTGCCCAGTTCAAATGTCCGGGAGGGCAGGGTATAAGCGATCTCGGTCACCCCAAGTACTCACTTTCTGATCCATTATTGCAACATCTGCGGTATCAGATCTAATCTTAATGCTGTAAAGAATTAAAATTAAGATCCCACTACTAGTTCGACAACCAATCTCTGAAATAGCATCACCACCAGGAGCCGTCGCCGCCTTCCTCGGATTACAATAAAACAGAGAGACGCGCTACAGACGCTGTTTTCTCTGAATTCTCATTCTCATTCCCGCTCTCATTATCATAACGACTCTTCAGTCGTGCATTAAACTCCGTCCGCCTTAGAATATTCCTGTATACCGAAGCCTTCTGTTACTTAAATCTGTGGTCACCTGTGTGTAAGTTTCCTTTTGCAATCTTACACATACATTAATAGACGGCGCCACGCCGGGTGTTCATTTTCGACGTAGTCTTTCACTTACACCGTTGGACAGAAAAGCTGTCTGCCTGAATTCTGCCGACTCCCGGGCTTCCGATTAGTTGCCGTAAATTGTTATGGCAGTCCGCAAATGTTACGTAAAACAAGTGAGTATTAAACTTCCATCTCACTAAACGTAATTGCCAGTTTTTTTCAAGTTTACTTCTTATCTGAAGTTCTGAACCAACCTTCTCAGATCGCACTTCGCGATAACCCAGATTTAAAGAATAAATCCTGCAGTAAACATGCTTTAAAGAACGACGCCTGTAAAACATTCTGTTTACCCTGCTTGCCTGTATATTAAATATTCCTGAAAATTGAACGTTCCTGCTGAAGGTTTAAATACCTTACACCGTCCCCGAGTTAAAGACGGATCCGGTAGCAGCCACCATCGTTACCACCCCAGGCCTGAACGGCATATCCAAATGGTAAGCGAGTTACTCGCTCCCACCAATAAGTATTGAAGACGAGAATATCCAGTATTAAATTTCTTGCGTGTAAACTAGTTAAGAAATATAACTAGAAAATATTCTAATTATGAGTAATTAACGTTAAAAAATAATTAGGAAGATTACCATTAGTGAATAAACCCCAGTAAATATTAGTTAAATACGAGTACAATTTATATTATAAAAATAGAACAATAAAGACAAGTCTCATACCCGTTTAAATTTATCGATTTTCTGAATGACCTTAACGTTTTCAAAATATTTCTAACTCGACATAACGTTATAAAACCAGCTGTTCTGCCGTTTCCTACCAGACAGGAACGCACTCCAAATATGTTTGTACCTATGTTTAATTTTCCTTTTTCTTTCTTCATTTTAACTTTCTTATAAATACGCCGATAATGTTATTTTCACAGCCCCTCTAGAGAGACCACAGGAGAGCCGCCGTTCCAGAACCACCGCTGTCAGTTACACCACCACCCCCGCAAGGATCGAGACCAAAGCCCTGGGTTACCTGTTTGTTTTTTTGGACGTTATTTATATTTGTTGTCTATTCTCTTCATTTAAACACCTGTAAATGTATAAAATATATAAATTAGATTAAGTGTAGAATATATAGTTACCTTCTGAATGTTTATCGATCGGAGTGGAGGAATCTAGTAGCAAACGATCAGCCTTATTTAACGAACCACCCCTTGAACCTCCGATTTGAGCTAAAACCGCGATATATACATTAACGTAGGCCGTAAAGGCCAATACAACGAATTTCTTCTCTGAAGAAGAAAAAATTCGAAGTGATCAGGTTTAAACATTCTGATCCTAAATTTGTGAAATTCTACTGTTGCAATCACAGGTCTCCCAGTGACAGTAACTTTCAAGACTTCTTCGATTACCTTGGTTTGAAAGTTGAAAGATTCGTTTTTACATACAACCCATTTTTGTATAAAACTTCAGTTCTTTCATTACTAGGTCTAACTGACCATTGCCTAATGGAAACAACTTCTACTGTCCGCAATTCCTTTGTTGCTCGCAACAACGATAGAACGTTGTATTGTTTTATGTCAGCTAAATGAAGTGATTTACGGGATTTCTTCGCAACCTTTCCATGGTGTGAATATTGTTTTAAGTCGTCCTTATCTTCGGACATTGCTCTTTCAGTATCTGAAGTCATGGACATGAAGTTGTACATTCCCAAAAAACAAAATCGTATAGCTATAGGTCATTCTCCTTCCCAACCCTGGCTCAATAAGGCTGGTGCTAATAAAATATATTATTAATAAATGTTATACTAAATGGAAATTTAATAAAACGGTCGAGTCATGCAGTATACGTTGGTGCTAGAAATAAGTGTAAAAGTGTTATCACCAAAGCTAAAACGCTGTTTGAACACCGAAAATACAATGAACTAGCTACATTTCCTTTGGACAATCGTAAATTTTGATCTTAAGCGAAAGCCATCAGTAAAAATTTTGAAACATTTTCGTTTCCCTTCATGACATACCTTGACGAATCTGTCATTGGTGATTCTGTAGACAAAGCCAATAATTTAGTGGATTTATTTGCATCAAACTCATGTTTAATGATTCTGGAAAAGTTGTGCCCCGAGCCACATCTTCTTCATACTCTACGAAACCAATTCATTTTCAGTACAAGCTGCTAGAATCGATCATTAGTAGGCTTGATCTTAATAAGCCGACTGGTTCCCCCGAGCTAGTACCAGCTCTATCCAAGCTATATTCCATCTCTATGCCTTTTGGGGAATTTACCTCACCAGGAAGTTAGCAAATGTTCAACCTATTCCCAAAAAGGCGATATAACCGATCCCTACAACTACCGATCAATTACCATGACTTCCATTTTATCTAAAATCATGGAAAAAGCCATCAATGAGCAACTGGACTCTTTCCTAGCAAATAACAAACTTCTTAGTGGCCACCAATATGGCTTTAGACAGAACCATTCAACAAGTGATTATCTTTCATATGAGACGAAAGTTAGAAACAATACGTTAGAACAATCCGGTGAAACACTTGTGGTGGTTTTAGATATCTCAAAAGCATTTGAGTTTGGCATAAGTGTTTACTTGTCAAACGCATCTCGTTTGTGTTAAATGATATGATCATCAATTGGGTTTCTAGTTTCCTTGGCAAAAAATGAATATGTGTCGTAGTTGATCGCTTATTTTCTATAGAAGTTGGAATTAACGCGAGCGTGCCACCGGGATCAGTTATACACATTGCCTGTGTCAAAGTACAAGGTCTTTCAAGGCCACGTTCCTTGAATCAGTCTTCAAGGCCAGGAAATGTTGAAAGGCTGAGTGTTAATTTGACAGGAAATTTTCAGGAAAAGAACAAATTCGATTCATTGTACTGGCCGAGTGAGGGTCATAATTCATAAGAATGGATTGTAATCCAGCTACCCCCACCATTTTAGGCTTAATTCTAGGAAATCAATTTTCAAGAACAAAGGTGATCCATTGTTCAGACTGATGCTTCAAGGTCTATGCTTACAAATTTCAAGGTCACATCTCTGAGAAAAGAACAAAAGCGGTCCATTGTTCCGACCAAGTTAATCATAATTTCTAAAAATTGATTGTTATCTAGCTACCCCCCCATTTCAAACTCAATTCTGAGAAATCAATTTTCAGGAACAAAGCCGATCCATTGTTGAAGCCGACGCTTCAAAGTCTATGCTTACAAATTTCAAGTTCACACCTCTGAGAAAAGAACAAAGGAGATTCATTGTTCTGACCGAGGTAGGGTAATAATTTCTCAAAATAGATTGTTATCTATATACCCCCACCATTTCAGGCTCAATTCTGAAAATTTAATTTTCAAGAACAAAGGCGATTCATTGTTCAAGCCGAGTTAGGGTCATCATTCCTAAAAATAGATTGTTTTATGGTAAACCTAAAGTGCTATGAAGAGCAATTAGATATTAAAGTTATAAATAGATGTCTGACACTTGCATAAAAGGGAAACTTATCCGTCGAATTGTGCGGTTTAATTAAACTACACATGCGTTCTTGTGCATTTAAAATTCTGAAATTATGTTCCAAGCGATTTTGAAACTAGTATGGGCTAAATATTATGCTTACAGTATCTTAGTATCCTAACCACCAGCAGGAGGTAGTTTATCTAGGACAAATAACTGTTTCGCAAATACAGATAGTCGTGTCCCAACATAGCTAACCCAGAAACAGTAGTCGTTTCCAATCATAGAAAACAAATTGAACCAGACCGTGCAGGGGGTAAAGTTTATTAATCTGAGGGGGTTAAAGTTTATTGGTTCGAAGGATGTCATATTCTTAAAAATTAATCCATGGGAAGGTTGTTGTGTATGCTAAAAAGGTTAAGTGGTGGCTAAACTGAATCCACTTTTGCCGGAATTCTTAGAAATCTGGAAATAGGTCAAGGTACAGATAACGGACAGTGTTTATAGAGAAGCTGAATAATCCGCTTAAATCGCCTACTTTTAGAGGTAGCTTTTCCAATAGATGCTGAAATAAGTCAACAGGGTTATCATCCAGGGGTGGTTTTTAGCAAATTCTAAACCGTTTTCGATGAGAATGACTTTTTGTGGGTCTAAAAAAGCTGGACAGAAAGCAGTAAGTGAGGAGGAGTGAGCGGTTGGAGACATTAATAAAGCAAGTAAAACTCGATTTGGAGTGTTATATAATGAAAACAGAAAATGATGAAGCTGTGTATTAGCAATGAGGAATATGTAAAAACAATGTATACAGTAAAGGTCGAGGAGTGCGGGGAACGTATAGTGTTGGAAACGGAACTGTATAATTAAAAAGATTTGTGTGCTGTATTTGCATATAAGTTAAAGAGGCGTAGATAGTAAAACAACTTTAAAAAAGCTTCTGGTTTTTCGGGGTATTATATCCAGTTCTTTATTGGTTTGCAACGTTTAGTTGTGGCGTATCTAGTAATTAATCAGTTTTTCCGATTTTCAGGTGGGGTCAGTGTGCCCCCATTAAGTTTATTATCATTCAAATTATCCTCAGAAGTATTTAACGTTTTTGGGGAATTAGTGCAGTGTAACAGTTGTAGAAAGAATGAAACTTGTAGTAAATTTTGTCTACTTTAATTTCTACAAAGCATTGAAAAATGCAGAGATTTAGCTAACGTTGTGATAAGGACTGTACATAAAATTTCGGCCCTTTTTATTCCTAAATTGACGACCCTCGAATGCATGAAATTAAAGGTAATATTAAGACCGCAAACTGTAGGAAATTGGAATCTGAATTAGGTATTAAACAGATTAGCTATAGAAATAAATTGTGTTATATATTGCAATTAGAAAATGTAGACTCGTTGCACATATCTAATTATTGGTTAGAAAAGAGAGTTAACAATGTATAGATTTAAAATAGACATATGAATTGTAATGCTGCTTAAATAACATTTATAAAAAATGTTTTAATGATCACTAAAGTAGTGGAAATTACCACCAGAAAGTAGGTTGCAGACTTATTAGTTTTAATACAGATCCCTAGACAAAGAAATGTGCTTGTTTTTATAACAGTAAATGGCTTTATTGTTAGTAGACGTTTGAATGGGTTTTCATTGTTCGTATAGGTAATGTAATTTTGAAAAAAAAATGTACCTTAACAATTAAGCTCTTTAAATTGACATTCCCCACTCGCATTTTGATAACGTGCTGGTTATTATATACAATGTAT
Organism: Vesta saturnalis; assembly: GCA_036346205.1. NCBI lineage: Eukaryota > Metazoa > Arthropoda > Insecta > Coleoptera > Lampyridae > Vesta > Vesta saturnalis. Next base: position 87,399 of record JARFJB010001876.1, read on the forward strand.
AGATTTAAATAGACATACGAATTGTAATGTTGCTTAAATAACATTTGGAGACTTAAAACGCTTTCAATTATATGTAAATATCAAATCTAATTCTTAACTTTAGTATACTTTATTGATGCAGATAATTTTCTTTAACGCTTACAGAAAGTTGTTATATACATTAAAAGAGTAACCTTTACTGTGCAAACGTTTTTTTTTTGCTGTGGTTGGCCTTGTATGTATAGAAATACATTTCCCCAAGAACAACGTGATGCCTTCATATGCCTGATTTTTCATTCTATACAGCAATTCCGTTAAATTTTATAATGAGTGCATATCGTCATGCAAGAAGTTGTGCGTGATGGTCCGCTCGTTACCGATATAAACGAATTATATGCGGAAGATGTGTCATTTCATTAACCAGGTGTTGTTAAAATCTATCGCGGAAAATGGTGGTTTGAACACAAAAAGGGTAGCTCGTTAGGTGTAATTACAACTGCAGCACTGAGAGCTCGAGTTCTGCAAAATTCAGGTAAATATATTTTAAATAATTTCCTCAATTTGATTTTTGTTTCTTAGTATTACCACCCCCAAATTTGGATGAAGGTGGTTAGGATAGTAAGATACTGTAAGCATAATATTTAGCCAATACAGGATATACGTTTAGCATAGACAACAACCCTCTTGTTTCCACGAACTGATTCTATTGTTAGAATTCAGTAATAGGAACGCTTATTTGCTATTTCCAAGAATTTTACCTCCAAGGAATGCTAAAATTTGACTTGATTCCTTAACATTGTTTCCCTAGATGGATAGGGTGGGGTATAACCATAGAAATAGTTTGCATCAGAGGATGTAGCTTTACATGAAATAATACACTTAAAATAATATATAATTGCATTTTATTGTAAATATTACAAACTTTCCCCTTTACTTGTAACCCCTATCAGCACACACATTTCATAAACCTTTTACTGATATTGTCTTACATAGTTATTGTATAAAAAGTGTACATTCGTCAAAGCACAATTACAAGTGGTTTGTGTATGAAAGAAACAAGTTGTTTTCATTTTGGGTAAAGCTGGTTGCTCTTCAATTTCTATAACTGACTGTTTCAATGTTTTTCGAATGCAATCGGCTTTTTCTCGCCCTTTAACTTACACATACATCATCTGTTACCGATATTAGTTCACGAAGTATATGTGGAAAGAGATGTCTAGAGGTATATCCTGATCCCCATTTGATGCAGTGATGATTATTGATTAACCAGATCGCTTGTCATTGAAAATCTACATCTAAGACGTGCCACGGAAATGGTGGTTTGAACACAAATTGGGCAGCTTGATTTCCATTATATATTGCTAGCTCTTTGGGTGTAAATACATGTTTTGCAGTTTTGAATCCCTGTACATCAACTATTACAATCATCGTCTCTGTAGCGTGACCCCGTACCTAACTTTTAACTACTTATGAGTACTCGCAAAACATATGCACAATTTTCAAAATCGCTTGGAACACAATTTCAGAATTTTAAATGCACAAGAACGCATGTGTAGTTTAATTAAACCGCACAATTCGAAGCATAAGTTTCCCTTTTATGCAAGTGTCAGACATCTATTTATAACTTTAACTAATATCTAATTGCTCTTCACAGCACTTTAGGTTTACCGTAAAATTATTCATCATGATTGCACTCTCCTTATATAGATGCATCAGTTGCATTCGGGGTTAAAATACGGATAAGATCGGATAAGATCGGACAGGATTGGGACCTTGAAAATTATTTTTTTAGATTTCTCTGAATTGTAATATGGCGTGACCTTGAAATTTAAAGCAAATGGTGGAGGTAGCTGGTGAAATCTACGTCTCTTTAACTTGAAAAAGAACACCATATTCACAACACTTAAAGTCTTTATTTTTTAATTATACAATACAGTTCCTTAAATCTAATACATATAATTGTGTTTTGAGACATTTACCAGCAATAATTTTTTTTTCAGAATCGACCTATGAGCTGCAGGTTGATTTCTAAGAACTAACACCATGCCTCTGCCAAATTGCTTGAACAGCCCAACCTAACTTCAACACAGAAATTCGTATAATGTGGTCCAGAATCGAGCTATGACTTCTTTGGCGTTGATGCTACTACCGTTCCAATTTCTATTTTTAGATTTGACCTTGACTAACTTCAAAGTGCTCCAGACTGCCTTGACCTTGATGCTGCTGCCCTTTGACCTAGACTAACTTCAGACTAGTACAGACTTTTTTGACCATGATGCTGCTGGCCTTTGATCTTAACTAACTTCAGAGTGGTCCAGAATCTGTCTAATGACCTTTAGAATTAACGTCTTGGCACAGCTTGGGTGACCTTGAAAGATAGAATCCCCCACGCCTTGAACAGTCTATTTAATATCCCTGAGAATTGATTTATAAGAATTAACACCTTAGCTCAGCCAAGAATTGCTGTGTGACCTTGAGGAATGGCTTGACCCAATGCACTTGCGGGTTTTTCTTAATACGTGGTTTGAAGAATATACGCATGCAATGTGTGTACGCAATGGTCTTGAAAACGAGAAAGTGGAACCTATAGTATACGTAACCTTGAAGAGCATCCTCCTAGATACCTTTACCGCTCAAGTATTGGGATACCCCTGCAGGTTGATTTCTTAGGACCTTAAAAATTGATACCAATACATTGTCGCCATTGACAATCGATTTGATAGCCCTACAGGTGATTTCTAGGAATTCAAAACAATGGATCGCCTTTGTTCTTTTCTCAGAGGTGTGACCGTGAAATGGTGAGGGTAACGGCTACCTGTGTTGGGTAACAGATCCCTGTTTTCGGAAACGGCTATCTGTCTTTGGGAACCGGATCAGGTTCTTGGGCAAACTACTTCATCCTGGTGGTTTAGGACAGTAGTATTGTGAATTCACATAGTATAAACATAATCTTTTTATTACAATTTAGCCAATACAAGAACTTTGATTCACATTTTAGCATAGACAACGACAACCTGTATGATACCCCCGACCTTGAGAATTAACGTCTTGACTCAGCCAAGAATTGCTTGGGTGACCCTGAAAGGTAGAATCCCCCACGCCTTGAAAAGTCTATTTAATACTCCTGACCTTGAGAATTGATTTATAAGAATTAACACCTTAGCTCAGCCAAGAAATGCTGTGTGACCTTGAGGAATATACGTAGGCAATGTGTATGATGGTCTTGAGCAAAACAACTTTGACCTTGAAGCGTCGGCTGAATTGCTTGAACAATGGATCGCCTTTGTTCTTGAAAATTGATTTCACAGAATTGAGCCTGAAATGGTGGGGGTAGCTGGAAATTGACCTAGATAACAATCTATTTTTAGGAATGATGACCCTAACTCGGCCAGAACAATGGATCGCCTTTGTTCTTTTCTCAGAGGTGTGACCTTGAAATGGGGGGAAACGGCTACCTGTGTTGCGAAACAGCTATCTGTTTTGGGAAACGGCTCCCCTGTTTTGGGAAACGGCTACCTCTCTTTGGAAAACGTCTATCTGTATTTGGGGAACGGAATCACTTTGTTGGGGGCGTGACCTTACAAAGTAAACTTCCAAGAATTGCTTGGTGACTTTGAAAGATGTTTAGCATAGACAACAATCTGTATGATACCCCTTGAGAATAGTAATAACACCTCAGGGCTTGAGACAGACGTCAATGAACTTGCTGGAATTAATGGGGGGCATGACCTTGAAAATCTCCTGTCAATTTAACACTCATCCAGAGAATTGATTGGTGACCTTGAACATTTCCTGGCCTTGAAGATTGATGCAGGGAACGTGGCCTTGAAAGACCTTGTACTTTGACATAGGCAATGTGATGACTTTGAGGAATGTATAGAGGTAATGTGTACGATGATCTTGAAAAACCATTGACCTTGATGTAGACAATATACAGGAAGCACCAATGACCTTGAAAACCAGCCTAGTAACTTTTCTAGTTGCTTCAATGGCCTTGACCTTGAGGAATATGCCTTGATGCAGGTAATGTGTACGATGACCTTGAAAATCATTGACCTTGATGTGCACAATCTGTACGGGAAGGTGTATTATTATTATTAAAATTGGGCCAGAAGTGCAGTAGCTATTCTACTAGAACACCCTGTATATTTTTACATATTTAGAGTCTATGCCTTCAAATACATACAGTTCATCTGTCAAATCTCAACTCAGGCGCCATTTCAATTTTATTTTTTTAAATATTTTTTTTAATTTTGGATTTAATTTTGGATCATTATGACGTCATATAAATTATCAATAATTGACGTACAATTACAATTTTTGTGAAGTTTCTTAACGATTAAATTTCAAAATTACGGTTTTTTAACTGAAACTCACTTTTCCGAATGGAAACATACATTGGCCACCCTGTACATTAAATAGCTCTTTCAAGTACTAGTAAAACGATATGCATAGTAATTTCCTTAGTTACTAAATAAAGCACTAATTTTTTAATTTTCTAATTTCTATTAACACAACATGCTCCTGAAGCCGACTCTGTCAAAGTAAAATGGCGTTTAAGTTGTTTGGCAGATGAACTGTATGTATTTGAAGCCGTAGAATCCAAATGTGTAAAATATACAGGTTGTTCCATTTAAATTTTGGTCATATTGTTTTTCTATGTAAAAAATTCCAACTGGCTCTAATATAAACCATCAAAACTTGAACAAAATCTAACAACCGTTTTATATATATATATATATATATATATACATATATACATATGCGTGTGTGTGTTGTGTGTGTGTGTGTGTGTGTGTGTGTGTGTGTGTGTGTGTGTGTGTGTGTGTGTGTGTGTGTGTGTGTGTGTGTGTGTGTAGTGGGAGTTTGAGTGTGGTGTGTGTGTGTGTGTGTGTGTGTGTGTGTGTGTGTGTGTGTGTGTGTGTGTGTGTGTGTGTGTGTGTGTGTGTGTGTGTGTGTGTGTGTGTGTGTGTGTGTGTGTGTGTGTGTGTGTGTGTGTGTGTGTGTGTGTGTGTGTGTCTGTGTGTGTGTGGGTGTGTGTGTGTGTGTGTGTGTGTGTGTGTGTGTGTGTGTGTGTGTGTGTGTGTGTGTGTGTGTGTGTGTGTGTGTACTAAATTTTACTTCCCAGTCAATTAAAACTTATTAGGGATATTGACAATTTTAAATAAACTTCTTATATCTCCAATATTTCGCCTTTATTTAATACTTCTTCAGGGAGAAATTACAGTAAACGAATACTAAAGATAAATACTTAACAGGCTAAAAATATTACATGAGTCTTAATTTTCGATATAGTTACATTAAGAATAGACATTACAGTTACCAAAAAGGTATAAACACGACATTTGTTGACGGAAGTGATAAACAGCTATCTTAATAAATATTATGTACAAATCTCACAGCAATAAATTATTTTACAGTAATGAATTCTAGATATAAGGTAACAGAAAATAAATTTCTTATCTCATTTCTGTAAATATAATAAAGTGCCGGATTGATTATTTATTAATTAGTTATTTCCTTTATTATATTTTACAAATTAAAAGATGGTAAAAATGGTAATCCTCGCTCTCCATAAACCAGTAAGCTAAACTTACGTCACACCGGTAGTACCAACAAACAAGATTCGGAGTCTGTCTCGAGACTGCAGCTTCGGATACTCTCCCACTGCACCACCAAATCTTTCTTGATCAGCTCCCGACTGGTAGACACTTAGACCTCGATATCGCCTACACTATAGATACACAAACGGATGCGTGATCGCAGGGGAGTAAGTCCGGTGCCGTTTCTTAGTATCGTCGGAGAAATGGGAAGTAAGCCTAGTTCACCGATACCTACACACCCGAGGTTCGCTAGAAGGAAGGGATGTTTGCCCTTGCCGACTAGCAACCTTGATTACACAGACCCACACACGCCTGTAAGACAGAATAAACGTGCAGGGCGCTACCGTGTACAACAGTTGACTTAGTTCCAAAAACCACTATTCCATATCTGTAATAAATTCCTGTTATAAAATTACGTTATAAAAATAAATATTACCTCCATTTACTTTACGAAATTTTCCTTTATAACATAATTATTTCACAAAGTCCCGCTATCCCGAAAGTAATTGTGAGAATATTTACTTACAGCATTGTTTCGTAATTAATCCTGAATTAATTAACGCCCGGTATCCTCAATCCTGCCTGTCCAGTAACAAATGTATATAATTAAATATTTTTTTGAAAAATTAAAACCTGGGCCTAATAAAATTTATTGAGATTCTCATGTTCATCTTCTGTGTAGAGAGTAAATAAAGAAACCTCAATATACTCGAAGGTAAATCATTTTCCTGATAAGAGTTCAAACCCGCTTAGTATAAACTACCTTGTTAGATTACATTTAATGAGTCTCCGTTTTGTTTTAACCAAGAAAATTTTGAAACATATATGTTATCGTAAACTTATTGATCACACCGTGCATATTTCATAAAATCAAAGTAGTTAGACGTAATCTGGATACTTTCAAATTTACCTTCATATGAATATGAAACACTATTGATATCTGTCATAAAAATTCTGACACTTCTTGTCTATAGTTCGAACAGACAATTCGCCAGGTAATTGCCGCTAATTACTTTGTAATTAACTAATTAATCGCGTGCCTGACTTTCTACGGGATCTTCGCCGCTTTCACCAGCAGTAGTGGTACTGTTTTAACACACCACTACAGAAGAAAAGCGGACAATATTCCTATATCCTACGATAAAACGAATTTTCAAGGAAAACGATGACGACCGTCGCAACGAAAATGGACAATTCTATCCATCCTATTATACCCATTATACACTCAAACATTAAACACTCAATATACAATTTTTTAAATTTTTCCCACAAATCATAAGTATCTAAATTGTTAGCACTTACAATACACAAATATAACACAACACACAAACACTTAAATCCCAGGGCTGAAGAGGAAGAAGATCCTAAACTGCCCGAAGAATGAAGACCTTTATGGAAACAAGAAATAAGAAGATCCCAAAGAAGAAGAAGCAAACTTTCAAACACAAAAACATTAAATCATATCTTAAAAATTGAAAAACGTAACGATCAGTATGTGTTTTATGAATCATATCTTCAACTACTGTTTGAATTTTTATCATCAAAATGTATTTAAGCGTTCGTAGGTCTGAATGAATCGCCGAGGTTCAAAAAGTAATTAAATTTTGTAATTGATCTGACTCAAAATAAACAATTTTCAGATTAATCATCTATCCAAAATGTCAAAAGTTTGATTATTTTTAAACAGTGTAATTCTTTATGTCACTCACACATCAAAGAAAGCAATGAGATCTTAGCATATAATATTGGCTCTATTTAAAACTTTAAACTGCAAGGAAGGTCTACCACAATTTAAACTAGAGAACAAGTTAACTAATCGGGCTCTATTAACCAATTTTACAAAAATGTGTACGTATATATTTTCTGCTTCCGTGAAGCAACTCATAAAAAAAACATTCTTGTAGATTAATGTCCCTACTACCTCTATTCTAGCACATATACAGACGAAACAATAAACAGTGGTGGTGGGAATTGATTGTCCGTAAGACCTAATTAAAATTTACCATAATAACACTGACATTATAGGTCAACCGTTCACAAATATCTAAAATTATCCTTAGATGTAGTTACTGAAGTCCTTTATCAGGAGAATGTCTTACCCACTGGAGTTGATTTGCTTTAATTAATTCTAAGTATGCATGTACACTCGTGATTAACGGGGTTTCAACACGGGTCGTCGCACTAGACGCTAACTTAAATGCTCGTTTTTATTCGAGCCTTTAAGTGTAAAAGTTGGACAATCTGATTAATGACTGCCCTATTAAACGTTTTTCACAAAACAGTTTAATTACACTTTGTGACTAAATCTTTAATTGTCTATAAACGGTCGATTAAGTGCTGTTAATAATAGCACATATATTTAATTCAGTAATATTATTAATATCTGATATTGTCAACTTCAATTTATAAAGCATAACACACCTTTATGTAGTTACATAAAGTATCAATCTAAAAACCATTAAATCGTGTGGGTTTTATACTCAATACTTTTTACCTCAATTATCGCTGTTTATTACAAATCTGTTTAAACATTTCTTAAATTTTGGAAAACCCTAATAACATTGTCCAATTCATTTACTCGTAAACCTTCAAATACTTCACTCCCAAAATGGGTTTTTGAAGCACAACCTATATATATATATATATATATATATATATATATATATATATATATATATATATATATATATATATATTATCTTTCCTGAAATGTTTCATATTAACAATAATGAAACCATGATCAGACACTAATAATTTAATCACTAGCTATTCTGGTCTGTTCTTAATTTACAAAAACTTTAAATTACATCATTCACTCCATCAAAATCAAGAAGAATCACCGCTCATATAGTTATACGCTTACATACTTGTTACACACTTGATTTAAGAATGCCATGTTTTAATATAATTTATTTATCCTAGTTTACATTCTAATTGACATATTGTTTTTAATAATCGGCTGTTACACGTTATAATTATTTATATTTACAGCTATAATAAAAATGACTCTTAGATGGAAGTACATTAAGATTTAATTAAGCCTTCATTGGAATTTAATAATTTTGTTATATATATATATATATATATATATATATATATATATATATGTGGCATTAATTATTTACGAAATCAACAACAAAAACTCCCGATCACCCTGTATCACTCTGAGCTCGAGTGTCCTACCCTGTCACTCTTCCTTATATACATCCTTATATATATCGACCCTGCAAAACATCACATTTAACCTACTCAAATCAACAGCCTAACCTAGAGGAGTAGGTAATGCACGTGTTAGCCCCGCACGAAAGCAGCAAACAGCACCAATGCAAAACTTGGGCCCAATCTATCAGCTATCTTGAAATCTTTATAAAAATCTTAATACTTCTTCAAAACCAAATTCTGAATTCATACTCAATCCACATAGCATCAAGATCTGGATTCAACTTTTTATGAAAGCTCCACATGTGCGCGAACTTTCTTTCCGCAAAATTCAGTAAATTTCTACACTAATTTGTCCTTGAGCATACATAAAAGTTTTTATTGTGCAATATTATTTCATCTGTACAAGCAAAAATACACATACATATTCTTCCTCTTCACTTTAATACACTATCAGCATATAAATTCATACACTACACATTTACAGCATTTTTAAACGCTGCGTGTCTTCAAATACAGTAGCCAAATACAGTAATATTCATTATGGTCTCAACTGGGGAGTTACTAAAACGCTATTTCTTATTTAAATTTAATACTTCCAACTCATAAATATTTATACCAGATTTAGATATGCTTTTACATAATACTCAACGCTTTACTAAAAATTCCAGTGGCCCAGTATTTACACCAACTTACACTATGCACACAAAAAATTCTTGTGCAAACTCACTTGAGTACTTTATCAAAGATATGTCCTACGCATAACACTAGAATGCATATACCCAGTGCGTCAAAATAATCTTATTCATTTAAATAGCATTTAAAAGCATATGACGCCAATTTTTGGTTATAACGTTTTATTATTATACGGTTCTTGGCAATGGTGATATAAAGAGAAAAATCCGGTGAACTCAGAATATTAACCTATGATTTGTTTAGTAGGCGCCAGGATTCGGTTAAAGTTCATTTCCCTCCAAGAGTGTATTTGACTTATCGAATCCGCTAAACCGACCAATTTATCACCAAAAGTTACAGAAAAAAGCCACGCGAGAGCCTTGACGGATTTAATGCAAAAAAGCAAGTTTCAAACATACAAAAACATACTAATTAGCTCAAAATAAAACCCTCTTAGAACATAACGTCTTACTCATTTGCACATGCACCATTAAAGATAATCAAAATTACAACCATTAGAACAAAATTAACCAGATTCTATGGTATGGTAAACAGAGAAACATACGATGTGGTGCCGATGACAAATTGTGCATACCTTATCTACATAAATAGGAATTTTTATAAATGGTTTAAATATCACTTTCAATGTTAAACTGCAAGAGTGCTAGTGGTGTTGTGGTAGCTGTCGCCTTCCACGCTGTTGGTGCGGGTTCGAAGCTCGGACCATGACATTTTTTTTTAGGTTACTGCAGTTTTGTTTATCTAACCTACTTTTGTTAGGTTACAGTATTTTGTTTATCTTATTTAATTATGTTAGGTTACAGTAGTTTTGTTTATCTTATCTCAAATAGATACTCGCCGGCGCCTTGTTTAGACAGGTACGATGACGTCAAACATCGGCACCACATCCATGTTCCTCTGTTTACCGCTTTATTGCTTCCTCTCAACATAGTATCTGCAGATGAGGTGGTAAATAAAGGAACATAGCAAGACGTAGTACCGTGCTACTGATGACAAATTGCGCATGCCTTATCTGCATAAATTGGTATTTTATAAATGGCTCAAATATCACTTTTAATGTCAAACTGATAGAGCGCTGGTGGTGTAGTGGTAGGAGTCGTCTTCCACGCTGTTGGTGCGGGTTCGAGTCCCGGCCCATGCAATTTCTTTTAGGTTACTGTAGTTTTGTTATCTAATCTCCTTTTGTTAGGTTAATGTAATTTCGTTTATCTTATATAATTAAGTTAGGTTACAGTTCCTTTGTTTACCGCTTCCTTGTCTTCAGTGACAGCAACCGGTTATAATAAAGATTTACCTGAACCTACAGACGTTTTCTTAAATCAAATTCTTAGTTGATAATAGATACCAGCATTTCTACTTCACAAAATATTATTATTCATCCTTAAGATTTGTTGAACTTAGGCATTTAATTATTAGCCAAATCGTCCGTTTCTTTATTAATTTCAGCATGTAACAAACCATTTGATAAACGAGAATGTATAAAAATATAATAGTGAATGGGAAACCTAAAATTCAAGTGCGATCCATTGTAAAATAAACTTCCAGAGAAAAAAGCAAAAAATATGGACCTAGTAACCTATTGATGTTTATCGGTCTAAAGTAATGTTCCCTAATTAGGCAATATTAATGCAAAAAACTTTATCAAACGAATTTCACTACTTCACAAAATTCATTAATAATTTTAATTTTATGCCCACAAAATCCGAATAGTATACGACGTATTAAATAATTATTAATACAAACTAACGGCATAAAATCTTGGAACATAATAATTTTCTACGATTATCAAATTTTAATAGAAGATCTTGCAAATTCTTAAACCTAAGATAAAATTATAACACCACCCATTATACCGTTATGTACCAAAATCATCATCTTATTATAGCTTTATTAATCAAATTTTTATTTTTTTGGGGTGGATTACTCACTAATCACTGCACTTAAATTATAGTCATTAGTTTTTAACTTTTAATACACTTATATCTTATAGTTTTGGGTGTGCTTTGCTTTATTCACTACCCACTTCCATTTCTTCCTATTTTTTGCCTCCTCCTTCCACCTTACTATTCCCATCTGTCGTAGGTCCACCACTACTTCGTTTAACCATTTTAATTTTGGTCTGTCTCTCGCTCGCCATCCCATTGGCTTCCAACCTGTTATCTTTTTTATACTGTCATTTTGGTCACTTCTCACTATATGCCCTAACCATTCTATTCTTCTCGTTTTTATGTTCTTTACTATATCTTTTCCTCCCATTTCTTTTACTATCTCATGGTTTATTTTCATCCTATATTGTCCTTCCTCTACTTGTACCGGTCCCATTATTGTTCTTATTATTCTTCTTTGTCTCTGCATCTTTCATTGTAAAGCACTGGTCTCTGCTGCGTACATCATCACCGGTATTATTAAAGTTTTGTATATTCTGATTTTTGTTTTTGCTGAGTCTTCCACCTTTCGCCCGCTTTTTCACTGATTTCCTCGTCCTCTCCTTGTTTCTTTTTCCTTTCTATTGTTACACCTAGGTGTTTAAATTTGCTTATTTTTTCAAGTTTGGGGCCATTCACTTTGAAGTACTGCTCTTGTTTATACTCGCTTCTGCCATATTTCATGTATTTGATCTTATTCACATTAATCTGCAGTCCTACTTCTCTCGCCTCCTTATCATCTCCCTCAGTCCTTTTTCTGTTCTACTAATTATCATCCTTACTTTAGATCTAGTGTGTTCTAATGTTAGCTGTATTAACCGTATCAGTTTTTGTGGTATATTATTCATTATTTGAAGCAGTTTTCGTCTTTTGTGTAGTCAAAAGCCTGTTTGAAATCTACAAAAGTTATGTGCATCGTTATGCGTTACGTCTTTACCTCTTTCTGCATTTCATCCATTTATGCTCCACTCTCACGTTCCTTTCCTCCATTATTTCTAGCTTAACTTTTATTTCCCTTAATAACTTTTCCATCCTCATTTCCTTCCTTTTTGGACGTGGCCTCACAGCACCGTAGTTATTTAAACTTTACTTTTGGCGCATTTATTTTTACCTGCCTCACAGCACCGTAGTTTTCTTGTTATCAGTTAACCTATTAGCAAGTTGTAGGAACAATTACTGCTTATTCTTTCTCTTATTCTTTCTTTCTCCTATTTCATTCACTTCTGCTTTTTGTTTTGTCACTTTTAACACCTTTTTCTTGGTTTATTTTGAGCTAATATTCACCATATTTAAATCTATAACCGATAATCTATAATAATGTATAAAATTTAATCGTACCGAAAGCACACAAAATTTAAGTTAAGAAAAATCAAACGGTTACAAGCATTTAAACATGTTTATAGCCTTTGACAAATTATTATTGTAGTACCTAATAATAACTTAATTAAAACTAAATCATTTAATTATAATAGTTTTCCTTACTACGTTAACTATTTTCAGGATTGTCCTTATATTTTGGGTAACATATCACGCACTTTTTATATCAATGTAAACGTTTTGGTAGCTATTACACTTACCATCCCCAGTAAATGGCAATAGCTTTAAGAACTAATTGAGATGCCAAAATAAATTTATGAAAAATGTAAACGCAAATGTGGGGCTGCTACTAATATAACAGTTTGGTAAACATATAAAGCCAGTTTTATTTTAGTAAAGCATATCTAGACCTTTAATAAATTAAATATTAGACCTTTAATAAATTAAATATTATTAAATTACCTTAAATATTGCCTAGAAACATGACGTATCAAATACGGTCCTAGTAAAATTTAACAAAGAAATAATTTTCGGTTATTAATAATTGTAATTGTTATTATATACATTGCGTTTTCAATCAACAGAAAAGTTAATTAATATTATGGAGAATTAAGAGTAATAAAACTGCTTTGTGATTATGTCTAGAATAGGTGAAGTGAGATACATCCAATAGGTTTTCACTCTAATGACCTTAAATCTACCCTAAGGACCTTATTACACAAATGTATCAATACCAGATAGCTCACGTATCGTACACTACTGTCGGCGCAAAAAGTATGTATACTCGAGTTTGAAGCTGAATAAATAAATAACCCTTGGGCCGATTCGAATGGGCTTGGAGTTACATTAAATTCTGTTTATTTCTACGTTATTGAGGTGTAACAACTTTTTTTTAACGCACTTTAAGGACCATTTTACGGTCAAACGATGCAAAGTGCCCGTTTTCTGAATTTTGCGACGCCATAGATTTAGTTAAGAGGTACATAAAAACAAAACTACTGAATCAAATGGTACGAACTTTTAGTAATGTTTATAGCATTCTGAATACAAGATAATTAACTACTCTGATAATAATAATAATAATAATAATAATAGTAATAATAATAATAATAATAGTAATAATGACAATAATAATAATAATAATCTCAGATGTCGACACTCCTGCAACAAAAAAAAATAATAATAATAAAATTGTAATAACAATAATAATAATAATAATTTTTATAGAATTTTTATAGAAAGTATATCATGAACGAAAATATTGGCACAGATAAATGTATCAAATGACATCAATACCAAGAAACCATTACAGGCGGGTGTAAAATAATTGTTGGGACGGACTATACCAACAGACACGACACAGCAGCAACAATTGTACATCAGGAACTTGAATTGAAACACCTACTTATACAAATACGGACACCACATTACACTCACCAGCAAACGTTCTAGAAAACATCGAATACAAATTATGCTGGGGCAGAACACTACACACAGACAAGACAATTATGAATAACAGACCAGACATGACGCTCATTAATAAATTCACATACAGAAGACAGTTAATAGACAAAGCCGACACTAACCTTATGGATAAAGAACAAGAAAAAATCGCAAAATATACTCCACTGTCAATAGAACTAAAAGAACTCGGGAAACAAGAAACTAACAATAATACCGATTGTTCCCGCAGTCACAAGACTTACAACAAAAACATTTACAAATAACCTACAAGCACTGTAACTCAAAACACGCATTCACACAAACATACAGAAGGCCATATTGCTTGGAACAGCAAATCTGGTAGAAAAATTTATTAACTAATAACACTCTATCGTACACAAATCCATATGAAGACTTGATTAAGACCCGTCTCATATGAAGAAAACCATCACGAGTGAACGTCAAATTTTAAAGTGCTACGTACGCGCGAAACAAGGAAACGCGTGATTGGTCCCCATTGATCTACATATATCCGCAAGTTAATAGACATATAGATACTAGCTTACAAGAAATTCCAAAGCCGCCCGCTTCTGTAAAATACTGGTAACACAATTTAAGCATTTTCAATTTTATTTAATTAATTTTTAAACTTAGTTTGCTTTACATTAAGAAATTCTATAAGGAAAAGTTATATATAATTAAATTTTCTTCAAAAATATTCCTACACATTTTCTTATAAAATTAATTGTTATTCAAATAATGAAACACATTTAAGGGCTATATGTTAATATTGTTATATATTTGAAAATATGGCTGTTTTAGAAATAATTGATGAAAACAACCAAGCTGAATATTTCCAAATCTAATCAGCTCCAGGAAAAATGAAGACAGGCTTACATACGAGATTAGAAGTACGCCCGTGTTGTCGTTATGGAGTTATTGTGGATACTAACATACATCCACACAACGACACACAAACGCACGCGCGCGCACGCACGCACCCACGGACGTACACACGCGCACTGAAACACGCACACACACACACGTACACACGCACATACGCACACACGCACATACGCACACACGCACACACGTACCCACGCACACACGCACACACGCACACACATACGCACACGACACACGCACCACCACAACGCAATACACACACGCACACACGCTCACACACGACACACGCACACACGCACCACACAGCACACGCAAACACGACACACGCACACACGCACACACCACGACACACACACACGCACACGCACACACACACACGACACACGACACACGACACACACACATGCACACGCACACACACACACACGCACACACACACACACACACGCACACACGCACACACACACGCACACACGCACACACGCACACACGCACACACCACACACCACACAGGACACACGCGCACACACACACCACACACACACACACGGGAATTTTGTGTTGTTCGGCCGTAGAAATGGTCCTAAAAGTACATCGAAAAGTTATTACACCTAAACAACGTAGAAATATACAGGCTGTAATTTGTCACCAAGCCCATTCGAATCGGTCCAATAGTTCATTTTCAGATTCAAACTCGAATACATATACTTCTTGCGCCGACAGTAGAAACACGTTTTTTTATTGAGTTGAATCATACTTTTTGTTCTGTATAAATTTAATCTTATGAAAAAATATTCAGGACTAATTCAACAATAAATATATTTCGCTCTGGTTGATGTTCATACCTTTCGATAAATGTGAAATATTATTTTAGTAATCTTAAAAGCTAATCTATGGAAACATCAACACGTCACTAGAAATTTTGAATTAATTCTAAAACTGTTACCATTTCTTATATAATAGACTTTTTAACAAATTGCTTTAGTATTACATTGAAATTATTATTTTATTTCTAATTATGGTTATAATCAAAATCCATGGCTAATGGTCTAATGCTCAATCTCGCTAATATTTAAACCCATACATTATATTTTATTTTCAATTTGGAAGAGGATTCACGGATAGTTGGAAATTCAACCACCTTCTATGATGGTTCTAGGAACAAAACCTTCGGTATGGTAACTCAGAAGATCAACAAGATAGCCTCACTCGATAAGTAGTTTAGAGCATGGATCCCCACTCAAAATGGCTGGGATCAAGCTGAAGGAAATCGTGTATTACAGAGTCGATTACAAAACCAAAAATGGGACAAGGAAGTCATGAACCAGGTCACAAAATTTAGTCTGAGATAGAAATCTACCATGATTCAAGCTGAGATATATGCAATCTTAATAGCTGCCACGTGGTTATTATATCACGGCTACCCTAGTTGCGTACTTGGTAATGCACGCATCGAAAGAAACGACATTGGCGTTCAACTTATAAAAGCAGTAAGTAAAAAACCACTGATACGACCCACACGCGTTTGTGGAATCACATGCTACACACCTAAAAAGGAGATGAAGACAATACTTCAGTACAGATCTAGTTTAAGGTCTTCTAGAGAACCAAAGGGGTAAACGAACAACGCCCGTCTTGAAAGCAAGTATAGCGAACATCAATGTTGCGACTAGAATGGCCAAAACTACTGCTGTATAAATAAGTGCCTCTACATGGGAATGTGCAACAGCCTCATATGCAGAGGCTGACATAAGGGTGATGAAACACCACACCGTGTTATCAGCTAATGCCAAGCATGCATTAAGGCGGTAGCACTCCCGCTTGGAAAAGAAGGAACTGAAAAAAAAACGAAACTTCAACAAAATTCTAGACTGCGTGAAAGAGACAACTCCTTGAGGTGTAGATTTTACGGAGGCACAATAAGCCAATAGAACACAGTGCAAGCATCGCGCAGAACCAACCCAGACGTGATAATCAAAATGACACTAGGCTAATGTAAAATACACTAAGAAATTTCTTTTGGTGGAAAATCGCACCTTAGGTTTCTCAATAACAGTTCTTTAAACTACTAAAAAACCTGTATATTTGTACTGAGTGGCCATCCAAGAATTGACGCCGGCTATATCTCGGGAACTGTTAATCTCACAACATTGAAAAATATACTATCGACCAAGAAAAATCGCCGGAAAATATTTACAAGTTTGAAATCGGTATTATCAAGATATGTCCAAAAATAGGTTTATTATAAACTACGTAAACTTAGAAACTTTTAGCATTTTCTTTATTTAGTTAAATGAGGGAACGTGGGAGAGGTAAATACGTTTTTTTTACTCAACCGATTTTTATAACATGAGTCTCATTTGATAGAGACTCCTCGGGTGCTTCAAATTAACTTTGTTGATTTAATTTTTTTTCTAGTCGGTAGAAGGCATTTTGTATAATTATTATAATTATTTAACTCACGAAAAAGAGCGTGAAGAAATATAGAACTTGGTGAAGACCGCAGGTATGAAAAAAATAAATATAAAAATGTATTTTACAAGTAACAGAATTAGAGCACAGGTTTAACCGTCATTAATTAACTTTGTTAATTATTAATATATTAAAATAAGAGAATACAATTTAGTGTACTAAGTGGCCCCCGGGGGGCCTATGTTCAATTCAACTAATGACGCCCCAAATATTCA
This sequence comes from Vesta saturnalis, assembly GCA_036346205.1. Classification (NCBI taxonomy): domain Eukaryota; kingdom Metazoa; phylum Arthropoda; class Insecta; order Coleoptera; family Lampyridae; genus Vesta; species Vesta saturnalis. The sequence continues at coordinate 105,114 of JARFJB010001876.1, forward strand.
AATTGTTACCCGTACTGTTCAATACAGTGTTGCAATCTCTGCAAATAATAAACATTTTTTAGGGAAGGCATCCGTCATAAACGTTAGTAGTCTGTGAAAATCATATTGGAAGCGATACGTCAAAATATTAAAATATTTTAGTTTCATGTCAGTGTCATGTAGTTGCTATTTTTCAAACCTTGCTTTTGATTTTCCAAGTCGTATTGGTACCATTTCGCGTTATTGTTCAAGTTTTTCGTGTTGTTTGAGTTTTTCTTGTTGTTGCGTTGTCTTTTAGTGTTACAAAATGCTTTATACCAACGAAGAGTTTTTGACATGCCCGATTAACTTATTCTCGTCATTTCGTGCTCTGAACAATATGTTCATCTAGATCCAATTTCATAAAATATTTCATAATCCTTATATAATTATGTCCGCCACTTTGTACAAATTCGGTATGCCCTAAATCCAGTATATCCACCGTTTACCTCACGATTAGCTGTTGCGTGAATATGAGTATTATTTTTTATGGTCTTATTATACTTCAGTTAGTTATTTGTTTTAATTTTGTATTACGAAAACAACCCTGACATATAACTTAAAACTAGAGTAACATTGATAAATTCAGATATGACGTATTTACCTGGACACTGGACAAGACCCAATTCATTTTTATGTTTCTTAGTATAAACATAATCTGTAGTAACTGTGAATTTGTCTATGAATACTTAAATGTGTGTTATTTAATATTTTTAAACATTTTCATTAAGTTACTGAAATATTAACCTTTATTGTGGATTGCAATCAATTTTTTAATTAAAGTGTTACGTGATTGTAAGTGTAAGATTAAGAAATTTAATACCTTTCAGAAAACATCGGTGAAAATAGGTGTAAAATGTGAGTATATTGATTTATGTAGTTGTTTATATAAGTAATTTAAATTTTAATAAACCGGTGTTCAAATATTGTATATAATTACTGCAACGATTTCATTTGTAATACAAAAAATATGTTCATTAACTGATATTTAAAAATGGATGCATATCAGTTTAATACCAATGTCCAAATATTTTTAATTATTCACGTTCTGTTTAAACATTTTGAACTTGTCTGCAATTGAGTTAAGAAACGTTACATAATTGTAAAGATTTTTAAATTTGCATATATGAATGGAATGCAAACATTTTTATACATATAAACATTTTTTCCAAAACTATGTTTAATGCCATAATCTTTGTATAGGTATTTCAGCCGTTTTTATTACGTAAATCAGATCTTACACAAACATGTTTGCGCCGTGACCCAAGAAGTATACCGAGAAACATACCAGCCGTCATGTTAGAAAAGTTTCAAGACACATTTAACAACCATAGGGGACCTTGCGTATGGAAAATCCCATGAAATCATCAATAAGCAATTATAAAACCCATCAATGGTAAAAATTCGTGGAAGCAGAAGCCGTTGTTCTATTATTGACTCAAGCCTTACTTTTTCATATTTTAATTTCTAAATTCAAGATTAAAAATGGAACAAATAAACAATGATTTTATTTTAAGTTACAATGCAAAAACACATCACAGTTTTAACCAAGTTATTTGGTGTGGTCCGCACATAGCTTTGTTGTGATTGTTGTAGGTGTCATATGTTGCCACTCAAAAATTTTTTTGACAATTCACAAAACAATAAAATACCGCACACCTCCGATTCTTTAATTAATTGAATTCAGATAACTTTAATACAGTTCCCTATACTCATGCTCTAAAATTAATAGTTTTCGAGATATTTAAGCAGGCATCCTTTATAAAATATTATGAATTTCTTAAGTTCTGGTAACTACAGGAAGACATACTCAGAAATCATATTGGACATGTTCACTTATGACACTTTGTATTGATAGCATGAAAGCAGGCAGATATTTCTTCAACCAGGGATGAGACCAAAAATGTGATAAGGACTTAAACACAAATTCAAGTACCTTTTGTGCAAAATTATCAAGCAGTTTTTCTCATTGCTCGGTGTCAAAGTTAAGTTGTTAAGTTAAATGTCTTAATTAATACCACCCGCTATTTCAAAAAAAGAGAAACAGCAAACATCTAAAGGCTTTGCTCATATACGTAAGCTTAAAAAAGCCGACATCACGGATAGCCCCAAATCATGGAGATTGCCGTTACCAGGGAGTGGGTGCCGCGGGTAATCCTTCGTCAGAAAGAGAAACATTCTCCCGTAAATGAAACCGACGAGGGATCGCCTTCACCCGTGCGAAGGCAATCGCCGATGGATGCACGATACAGCCTACCACATTCAAAGACCGTAACGGGATGATGTGATATATGGATGGACAAGGTACAACATACCATACTTATCAAACAACGAGCGAACTTACGTTGAAGGTGAATCTACAGGAAGTACCTGAAGAAATGTCCGAGAGTGAAGTTTGCTCCGAGATACACGAGCGCGATTAAATATCATCTAATTCGTCCCATTGTCAGTAAAAATTTCTCTTGGTTGTCCTCTTCTGCTTATAAAGCGTCTTATGGCACCAATCGTGGAACCTGAATCAAGTCTAACTGCGATTTCAATGTCAATTGCTCTTATTGAAAGGCAAGTAAAGAGAACACCTTATCTTTTCTCAGTTCTTTTACCAATGGTGATAGTTATGGGGTCTAGATACATCAATTCCAGTAAATGTGAACGGGTAAGAAACTGCTTTAAGTAGTTCCTTTGGAAGATTTCCCATGAATTCTGGATTAGGCCGACATTTTCGAATTTTACAGGTCTGACAATTGTAAAATATCTTTTTAACCGTTGACCTTAAATTCATTATCCAATAGCAGTGACACTGGGTCGGTTCTGGACCAGTACAAGGTCACTCGCCCTGTGGTATTGAGAAATAAAAGTTCTTCAGGATTAAACTTTTGGAGGGAAATTAACATTTTTGGAGCTATTCAAAATGTCAAGGTAAAATCTAAAAATAGAAATTTCAAGGTCATCATATTACAATTCTTAGAAATCTAAAAACAGAGTTTTTAAGGTCAAAGATTATTGACCTGCAGGGGTGGTAAAATCTAAAAACAGAAATTTCAAGGTCATCACATTGCAATTCTTAGAAAAGATTATTGACCTGCAGGGGTATCATATTAAATTCCTTAGAAATATAAAAATAGAATCAGTTCATGGAAACAAGAAGAATGACAGGTTGTTGTCTATACTAAAAAGTAGACCAATGTCAAATGAGTCAAGGTTAAATAGTTTTCAGCTCGTGAGGATAGTATCATGTTATAATTCTTATAAATCTAAGAATAGAAAGGTTTCGTAGTGTGTGCCCGATTCAGTAAACTTTTTGTAAGCAGAAATGGCGAAAGTAATAGTACGCACGATACTAAGGGAAAGTAAAGAATAAGTATTAGATATGGACGATAGAAAAAAAGAGGCTAGATGGGTTACTAAACAAAATGAAAGCATTAAAACGAGATTTAGAATTTTATGAAATGAATTGAAAAATGAATGATCTTCAGCTTAGCAAGGCATCAAAGTCAGCATAATGAAGCATGTGTAATGCGTGCGTGCGAGAGTGCGTGAATGCGTGAGCGCGTACGTGCGTACGTGCGTGAGTGCGGAGTGCGCGAGTCTGTGCGTCCGTACGTCCGTGCTTCCGTGCGTCCGCCATCCGTGCGTCCGTGCGTCCGCCATCCGTGCGTCCGTGCGTCCCTGCGTCCGTGCGTCCGTCCGTCTGTGCGTCCGTGCGTCAGTGCCTCCATGCGTCAGTGCGTGCGTTCGTGCGCCTGTGCGTCCGCGCATCCGTGCGTCCGTGCGTCCCTGCGTCCGTGCGCCCGTGCATATGTGCGTCCGTGCGCCCGTGAGTCCGTGCGATTGTGCGTCCGTGCGTCCGTTCATCCGTGTGTGTGTGTGTGTGTGTGTGTGTGTGTGTGTGTGTGTGTGTGTGTGTGTGTGTGTGTGTGTGTGTGTGTGTGTGTGTGTGTGTGTGTGTGTGTTTATGCGTGGGCGCATCTCTTCGTCCGTGCGCCCGTGCGTCCGTGCATCCGTGCGTCCCTGCGCCCGTGCGTCCGTGTGTCCGTGCGTCCGTGAGCCCTCGCATCCGTGCGTCTGTGCGTCCCTTCGTCCGTGCATCCGTGCGTCTGTGCGTCCGTGAGTCCGTGAGTTATGTGCGTCCATGCATCCGTGTGTGTATGTGTGTGTGTTTGTGCGTGCGCGCGTCCGTTCGTCCATGCGCTCATGCGTCTGCGCGTCCGTGTGTCCGAAGCTTATGGGGTTGTGTTGAATTTAGTAATTGTAGAATCGTAAATCTTTGCAAGAAATATCGTTTTAGTTATGTTATGCTGATATTATTCAGACATTTTGCTTTATTAAATATACATATAAATACAGTTGTTTGGTGTATACTCAGATTACCTATTATGCTTTAAGGTGCAACTTTCTCAACTTTTGTTGTATATTAATTATTAAACCTATACATTGAGTGGCGTCTCCAACAAACAAAATGCTAATACTGGTTATCTCTACGGATACGTCTCTGTTTCCCCCACGACCTATTCAAAATGAGTTCTCAATTACAGTAAGTTTGTACCTCACTGAGCTAGACCGTGGTGCAATTTACCGTATGAAATATAACAATCAATGCCGTTCACCTGCATTAGATTGAGTCAACTCGACTCAGCCCACATGAACTTATTTCAATACAATACTGCTGCTTAAACCTGTGGTCATCTGCGTGTAAGTTAATTATACAACATTACACTTATGTCAGTGAACGACGCGACGCCGGAGAATATTCCAGACGTAGCCTTCTATTTACGCAACCAGATAGAAATTAAACAGCGCAACGGGTACAAGCCCAGAATCTTTTAATTGATATTGTATACACACACCGTACACCAACCTACACAAACACTCCTACACCAGGGAAAACAAAATAAAAACCGACGTGGGGGAAATCGACAGAGCGAGACCATTTTAATTTCAAAGCGTTTAATAACTCGTAAACACCACCAATCCCGTTTTACGAAAATTTTCAGTAATTACTAAGAGTAATTAGATAATATATTAATCCCCCGTAATTAATAACCTATTGAAGATAGCGAGCTAGTTAAGGAAGCCCGTGTAAAAGTTTCTTTTAATATTTAATTTCGTAAAACACATCGAAAAAGCTGCATTCATACAATATAAAAGACGAAATTATTTTATAAAGAATAAAGTATAAAATAATCCTTAAAAGTGTTGATATTCTGTTTGACCGTAAAGCAGGTATATAAATACTCGTTCACCTTATTATCTTGTCGTTACCAACACCTGCCAAATACCATAAACACAGTTATAATAACTGTATAAAAAATAGGTATTACTATTTGTTACCCGACAGGTCCGGCCTTTATATTTTTGATTTTATTTAAAATAAATAAAAAATGTACCCCTCGTACTATAATATAAATTAAGTATATAAACCGCCTGAGGGATGATAGAGGTCCCCGCACACTTGTAAAATCAATTTATTTGTGTTTATTTTATCTGAAGTATTTTCATCTTTATCGTTTTGTAAGTTAGTTAGGTATAATCTTAAGTGTGAATTTACCTTTATAACCAATAGGAATAATATATGTATAAAACGCTTACGAGTATATTGTTCAATGTAGATGAACTTCGTAATAGTCATCAACCCCAGTAAACGAACAACGCTCCGTTTTATAGTATTAAAAACCGATTGAGCTAGATTGAGGCAATTAAAGTAAAACTTAAATTAGAGAATAAGTGAAGGCAGCTTGCAGACTTATGGAGAAATAGTGGTGGTGAATCTTTTATCTCGATACGGTTGTTTACAAGAATGTTTATCTTTTGTTCACCGGCGGGTAGGATAGACTACACGTTTTACGTAGTTTAATATTACAGAATGTCGGATAATTCTGTAATATGGGTTTATCGCGATGTGCGATTCAGGACGTATTCAAGACTCCGAAAAGAAGTAGATTTTTGGAAACGGACAATTACGCGCAGTGAGAGAAAATGTAATACTCGCTCTGTTTACTAATTACTGGACTGATTGAAACTCTTATGTGAGAAATAATTATCGTATTTTGGTCTGGTTTATCGCTTTGAATTCGGTGCTACTCTGCACGCTAGTAAATTTCGGTGGCGGCGTGTGGATGTAAGTTTGTGTGTAATTATGTAATTATGATCGATTAGTGGACCTGGGCTATCAATTCCATTGCGCCTTCTAATCGACACTATGGGGCCGTCGAATTCAGACAGGCGGCTTTTTGTCCGACTGTGTAAGTGGGAAATGACACTGAAAATTAAACTCCCACCGTATCGTTCTCTACAGGTGTTTGTGTAGGTGTTGTAAATAAAAACTTACATGCAGGTGAAGGCGAATTTAAACAGCAGTATTCGACAAGAAATCGGATGTGGAATTCGCTCTCGGTAGAACGTCTGGTAATTTTACGGAAATCTGCGGAAGACGGGGACAGTTTCTGGTAGTGGCGTTAATTTAGAGAATGGATGTAGCGTAAGTAGCGGGGCGGGACTGGAAAGGACTTTAACTTAGAATATTCTTAATATTTTCGGACCGACGTCGGGGGGATAAAATTTATTATTTGAAATTCTGCAATTTTTAGTAAAATTGAATAATTAGCGAATAATTGATTAAAAAAATTAGGTAAAGGGTTTCGGTTCTTCACATAGAGCTTACGCTCAGAATAACCCAGTTGTGCAGTCTTCGAAACATTATCCATTGACAAAGAGTATGCGAAAAACAACGAAATAGTGCGATGATATCTTAAATAATTCTTAAAGAATACTTTGTCGGGCAAAAAAACTAATTTTTTTAATTTAATTTATTTATATTAAATTTTCCTGTTAGTCAAAAGCATTATAAATCGTCCATTAAAATTCGTAAAGATGTAGGTCGGTAGTTTCTGTTTAATTCATGTTTAATACGTTCAGAATTCTGATTAGGCCAACAAATAATAATCAGCACCTAAAGTACTTTCAGACAAACAAAAATGGTAGTAAGGGATAGTATGGGAAGTCAGGCAGATAATCCAGTGTGAACCACACGAAGTCATTTTCAGTAAAAATAACGAATACTGTTTAATCGCCAAACGTTATAAAACACTGCAATATATAATTATGTATTTAATATTAACGCTACCGAATAAATATTCGACAACTGTACGCCAAAATTAGTATTTCTGGCCGTGAAGGAAATGTTTAGTAATCATGACATTTCATGTTCCGATAGCTTATGATTAGCTCTCATTTATTCCATAAGTATAGCGGCTCTCATACATCGCTATTTGAAAACAGAAGAGCTATCAATACTCCTATATAAGCGGTCCAGACATTAAAAGCGTAGAGTTCATGATATGGTTGCTGAGCCATTGAGCCAGAATATGCTTTAGTTAAAAAAAAATAGAAAAATTCTCGTAAATAAGTAATCAAACAATAAAGTAAAATGCACATACAAATTTCGCCTTAGATAAAACCTTATGTTACGTCACTGCTTCATATTACATGATTCGTGTTTAGCATTTCCTATTTGTATTAAAATTTTCTGCTTTACTGGGACAAATAAGTATTTCTACGTTAATATTCGCCAAATTATTGCTATTTATTTAATTTCTATCTTAGAAATTCATATTAGTTTACTACATTAAAGCCATCTAGCCATACAGGTTTTTCCCGAGTAAAATTTCGAAAATAAAAATTATTGGAAAAACTTGCACTTAACTCAATATGGTGAGTGATTTTAATTGCCTTACGACTTTCTATATCCAGATTTTTCTGCGCCACATATCATCATCTCTACTAATAGTTGTACAATCTCTTGGTGAATGGAACGGACGCATCATAGGAAATCCAATGGGAAATCCTAAACTCTCTAATTCTTGGTTCTCTGTTTATTTTAGGTAAAAACTCTACAGGAACTTTTCTTTAAAGAACTGAATTCTCTGGCAGATGAAACTATTAAAAATATGTTACAGCTTACGCTAATTTCAAAAATTATGTACCATTCCTGCAGACCATCGGGATAGCAATGAAATGTCGGAATGAAGTTACCTTCCAAAATTATTATAAATACTGTCATGTTGTCATTAGAAATTATTATTAATTTTATTAAATACATAAATAAAAAGTTTACCTCGAGTTGGATTTGAACCTACGACCTGTACTTTGCTAGAGTACCGCGCTAACCAACTGCGCCAGCGAGGTTCAAGCCCCAATCGATGTTTTGTCTTTATGTATGTAGAACTGATGTAAATTCTAAATATAATGAGATTACAATCAAATTACTTATATTAATGGAATGTGAGCCTGCAATATCGCAAGGATTCACACATACCAAAGCAACTTGACTAATATTAAATTATTACAAGTTTTTGTTATGAACGAATAAGTTCAAAGGTAAATATGTAACTAGACATTATTATTAATTTTATTAAATACATAAACAAAAAGTTTACCTCGAGTTGGATTTGAACCTAGGACCTGTACTTTGCTAGAGTACCGCGCTAACCAACTGCGCCAGCAAGGTTCAAGCCCCAATAGATCTTATGTATGTAGAACTGATGTAAATTCTAATGTCATGTTGTCAGTTTATTAGTCATAATATTAGACTTAAAAAATGCCGTACACTGTTTCAGAAAGAATACAAACTGTAAAAATGTTTTATTCCGGCAATAGCGCGCACAGTAAGTGCATTATTTAGCCTGACATATCTAATCCAGCAGATTCCAAACGGGAGTAGGTTTTTGGATTTGTTTCAAGAGCAAATTTTACCGGATCTAGTAGAAGTAGCTCTCGAGGAAGAAGAAATTTGGTTTCAAATGGATGGTTGCCCTGCTCACAATAGCGGAGAAGTTAAAGGCTTTATTAATAATTGTTTTAATAACTGTGTAATCGGACCCAATTGTGCAAGTTAGTGACCTCCAAGATCTGGAGATCTTGCCCCAAATGGTTATTATCTCTGGGGGCATTTAAAATCTAAAATTTTCACTTCTGAAGGCTTTGCAGATTAACAGGGTTTAAAGACACGCATCAGCGAAGAATGCTCGAAAATAACACCTCGCATTCTTGCCAATGTTAGAAAAGAATTGTATGATAGATTAGTCGCAAAATGGTGGCTTATTTGAGCATTTGCTATAATTTCTGTAATTTGTAATTGTTAATTATTATTAATATTTATATTAGAATTTTCAACATTTTTAAACACATTTCTTTGAATGTTAGCTTCATAATTTTTGTCACAATTACACTTATACAGATTTCTTGTAGTTTATGAAGAATTTGCGTTTTAAACTCATTAAAATCTTCAAGTACTTCTAAAGCATACTTATCATTTTTACTTTCTATTCTGCTAATTTCATTTTTACCTGGTCGTTAGACCCAAAAAAAAATGAAGAAATACTTTCTCTTCGATGCTTAAATTTTTCAGAAATGTATATCTAACAATCTTATCGTAATTGAACATAGGTGATAACAAGAAATAGGAAAAATAGAATATATTTTTAACAAGAACGCTTGAAATAATTATTTATTAAGTTTATATATGGTGGTTGAACTGCTCGTCAGTAGAGGAGAATTGTTGCTAAGTTCAAAGACGTAATGTAGTAGAGTAGTAGCAGCAAACCACCTTCAAAAAAGTACTATTAAAAAAGAAGGTAAAGTTCATCCCGTGAATTAAAATAGCAGACTGGTTCTATTCTAAAGTGTGTACTGTGGTGGGTGTCTCTATCAGTTGTTGAATTAACTGTAAGTGCAATGGTTTGCAGGTTCTTACATAAATCTTTTTACAGATATAAGAACTTTAAATTTTACCTTTCTTTTTGAAATGTGTTCAATAAAATACTCCTTTTAATGAATGGTTTCAGTTTAGATAAACAGCATACAAAAACAATTTAAATGTATACCTTTAAATGCGTCGGCTAAATCTGTGTTAAAATAATGATGACTTTAATCAGGCCCGGCTCGAATAATTTTGGCTCCTGGGGCAATGTTATAAAGTGGCGCCCACACTACCAACATTATAAAATGAAAATAGAGTTTTTTGTCTGGATTGCAAAATAAATACACGATACATTGAATTTAAATTCATTAACACATACGTACATAAAAATTTAATAACAAAAGTAAAGAGTTAGAGTTACAAAACAATATTACCTTTCTTTTCTGAAACATTGTTGATGATATCTTTACAGTCAATAGTATTACATGTTTCTTTTTCTATCTATATCATTGCTAAACCAGATAGGCGATCTTGAGTCATAGTACTGCGTAAATAGTTTTTGATCAGCTTCAATTTAGAAAAACTACGTTCTCCTGAAGCGACGGATTTAGTAACTTTACCGGTATCCGGTAAAGTTACTAAAATTTTTAAACTTGTTACTAAATTTGGCACTAACGTTGGTAAATCTTGAACCAATAAATAGTATAATATTTGAATTGGCGTTTTAGCATTTTCTGGAACTGACAGAACAGCAATTTCTTGTGAGAACTCAACCCCGTCTACATCTTTATTTTGGCCATCCGTAAGATGCTTCTCTAGGCCCAAACAATAGTTTAAAATTTGGTGTTTTGTCATTTTTTTTAAGCACTGAAAGTCGTATGGAAAGCAGAATATATCAGAATGGTTTTTTAATAACAGAAAACGATCGTCTATGGAAGACAGAACTGCATCGATAGTAACAAAATAAAATTCAATTTTAAATTTTTGTATAGGATCCGTTATTGTTGTATCTGATGATTCATATCCAAATTATTTTCTATTCCTTCTACTACGCAAAGAAGTAGGGAATGTTGCTTCCACTCCAAGGTCATTAGCAATTTGAGCACCTACCTCAAGGAATTCAGAAAATTTTTCATCGGTACGCCACTTTAACAAATCATCTTTGAGGTTTTGTAATAATCTAAGGCATTCGACTAAATCAAGCTCAGGATTTTGCAAAATCTTAGTTAAAATTTCAGTTTTTTTAAGTATATCGTACCATATTATCATGCTACAAATAAATGTAAATGAAACTATCTTAGCAGATAATGATGGTGCTATGTGTCGCGCAAGTGCATCTTTAGTAGAATCATCGGACAACTCATTTAAAGCAGTGTCGATATTTTCCAGTTGAAAACGTAATGGTTTAAGCGCATTAATACGAGAAGACCAAGAAGTTGCACATAGGTTTTAAAGTTAAATTCGTTACGTGTCTTGTTAATATATTCTTTAGTAGAATCATCGGACAACTCATTTAAAGCAGTGTCGATATTTTCCAGTTGAAAACGTAATGGTTTAAGCGCATTAATACGAGAAGACCAACGAGTTGCACACATAGGTTTTAAAGTTAAATTCGTTACGTGTCTTGTTAATATATTCCATCTGACCATTGAAGAAGAAACAAATACATAAATTTCCTGTATCGTACTGAAACATGATACACCTTCAATGGAAGAGGAAACTGCATCAATAATTATTAAATTTAAAGAATGATTTGCACAAGGAACAAAAAATGCTCACAGATTTAATTGAAGAATACGTGCTTGAACTCCGGAATTTTTGCCACGCATATTAGCGCCGTTATCGTAGCCTTGGCCTCTTGCCTCCTTTAATGCGCCCTCTTGCTTTTCTCTTACCGCCTGCTTAGCGATTTTTTTCCTTTTATTCTCTCATCCACTTAGTTTTCTTTTAAGTCCAGCTGACATTCTCAAAAAGTCTATGCAATAAAATGTTGTTGCAGAGTCTAATTAAAAGCAAAAAAAATTACAATGACTTACCTTAAATATTTAAATACAATATCTAAGTAGCACTTTCAATAACTATTTTTAGCAAGTTACAGGAACACTTTAGGAACTGTTTAAAAGTTGTAAGAAATAGCAAACGCTTCAAAAGTACCAAGTAAGATTATGTAAATGTAAATAACGAAAAAAACTTGCAAACCACGTTTTTACTATTACTACTTTTCTTCGCCAGTTTACTTTTGCATTACGAACCATAAAAATAAAAATTAATTTTTTTGTGATTAGTTGGCGTTGGCGAATGGCGCCTTAAAATTTTGGCGCCTGGGGCAATTGTCCATATTGCCCACCTCCAACGCCGGGCCTGACTTTAATAAATCTCAATTGCAAAGCCTACGTACCTCCGTTATCATCTCAATATTTAGTTTATCAATCTTTGAAATTATCTTGTTTATTATTATTAATTCGATCACAAGCGTAATAGAAGAAATCTAAATAATAATAACAACGGTTCATTCACATTAATAAAAGCAACGTTATCAGTGTACCTATACCTAAAACATCAGGTAATTTTAAACTTGTGCTCGAATCTACGTGTAGTAAAAAGAAAAAAAGAATTATTACTCAACATTTTTTTAAAAACTCTTCATTTTGTCCGAATATGTACAATTATTTAATTATTGTATAGTGGTAAGGTTAGAATCTGTTGTAATAGCTAAAAAAGCATGACCAAGTATATTTTTTACTGAAATGATTAATAACGAACTCTAAGAACACTTATTTTAATCATATCTCTTGAATCTTAGTGGGATCTATCCACATCAGGACATTCTAACTCGATCTACGTCAAACAGTAAGATGTCATAATGCTCCTATTATACCAATTTTCCAACGATTTTGGTTTTTTCTTTGTGATCATAAGTAATCTCTCTATAAGTAATTATAAGGTATTGTTTGCAAGACAAGTCTTTATGTTTTCGTGAAGTAGTCTAATATTTCAAATTTGACAAATTAAGGGTTAAATTACTATAATAATGTAATTTTCTCAAAAACATAACGATCTTAGTTAAGACATTTAAATAACAGCATCACCGAAAGTCTCATATTGAAAGCACTTATTAAAACCATATATAATGACTAACAAATTTCGGTGAAAATTTTATTCTAAAATATAAAGGAATTAAAATAAAATCAATACGTTATTAAAATTTGATTGTTGTCCCTACTTTTAAGAGGTGTTCTTGAAAATATTTTTCAAGTTTACTAATTATATCTTAATATACTTCATAATTAAAAATATTAATATACGATTTGACATCTAATTTAGCAAAGAAAAAATAAAAACTAAACGTTATTTTATTTTATTACTGATTTATTTTCTTACAACGTTTGATAGATTGAAACATGTTTAATTTCATACAGTGTTTCATTTACGTCAGGATCCTTCATAAAAACACGTTGCAAGCAGTAGTTTGAAAAAAAATTCTTGTTCAATTTATTATTAATTAATTACTAATTAAAAGAAATTGCTTTCAATAATGCTAAACAGTAATTCCACCCAAATTTTGTTATAAATTAATATCTGAAAACAGCATGCTAGCTTTTCTAAAGGTATTTTAAACTTTTAAAGTGTTTAAAAATAATTTGAGGTGCCAGACCAAAACAACTCTTCCACCATCCATTAGTTATTAAAGTTATTTTATTTTATTACTTATTTATTTTTTTACAACGTTTGATAGAATGAAAGATGTTTAATTTCATACAGTGTTTCATTTACCTACATTAGGATCTTTCATAAAAACAGGTTCTAAATTTTTGGGTCCTAGATACTTACATCAAATTTAAATAGAATCGCTGTTCTTGTTTTTGAGACATTACAAACAACACAAATATAAGGTCTGTTTATCTTATTTCGTACCTCTCAGTTCTATCATCACTGTGAGTGGTAATGACTAATGAGGCCACCTGGGACATCTTCCACCACTTTTGTTACACTCTGCGCCCTGAAAAATGTTCATAACTGTGATTCAGATTCAGTTACCAAAATATCAACAACGAAAAGAAAATTAAATTACATAGAAATAACAGAAACCAGCAAGAACAAGGGTTTTATCAATGATACACAAAAATGTTACAATTAAGCCAGAAGAGACAATTTTTTCTGGACGTATAATTCTATGCTCCATTATGGGGAGATAAGATTAGCATTCCAATGTTGTCACGCGGGTGTTGAGGAAAAGAACGCAAGTATCAAATAGACTTTAACCTTATTCGATTAAAGATATTGTGTCCCTTTGCGCTGTTACTTTATTGTGTGCAAATGAGAGAAAATTGGAAAATATGGATAAAACTCTCACTAAAGTACAATACAGGAATTTAGTGAAAAAAGGTAGGGTAGACCCGGTACGGGTGTGCCAGGGTACGGTTGTGACGATTATTTTTTTGCTAAGGACTGCATTGGGCACGGTAAATATTTACTGGGTACGATTGTGACACAAAATATGAAGAAGCTTATAAAGAAGCACGAGACTTCTTTACGGAGAATTGCGGAGATGCACGAAATTAACCGAATGTTTTTGTTACAACATGGGGTATGTCGCTTACAATAAAGTGAGGAGAATGAGTCACATTAGTCAAGGTTACTTTTGCAGTAAATGGCTTGGGTAATACTATTCCTCCTTTATTTATATTTTCACGGGATCGTTATCACGATCAATTTGTTAGGGACGGTTTAGTAGGATCGATTGGGACTTCAAATCCTTCTGGCTGGATGCAAGATGCATCCTTTCTAGTATTTTAAGAAATTCTCTAATGCTTCTCCAATTTGTAGAGCCAGAGCGGGATAACCATTCCTCGCACATCCACATTAATACAATGCATTTTTGTAAATAAAATTGAATCACTTTGATTTCATTTCCTACACATTGCTTACACCCCTGTGTTCGGACCCTTAAAAAAAAGCTATAAATACTGATTGTGATGGGTAGATGCGGACCCCACTCTGCAAAAACAATGAAAATCCACAATATACCAGGTATTACACTGCTATGCCTCTGGATTTCACATTCAGGCCGATGTTTGCAAAGCTGGTATTTGCCCGTATAATCTTAATCTATTCCAACAAATTGGGTTTGCAACATTTTTTACAACGGACAGACAAGTAAGAGAACAATCCTGCTCTGACTTTTCACCATCATTTGAAACAGACGGACCAACCTCTGACGTTGCACAGAACAATTCTGAACCTAAGGACGAAATGCCGCCACTTTCAGGTTTCTGATTGAGCGAATATTCAATTCCAAATCCAAGCATTGTTCAACCGACTGCATCAGTTTTTTGTAGTAACTTTGCTGTATTACTTCTAAATTGATTGTAGGGCAAATTTCTTACATCTAACGGTACACAGTTGAAAACTGTTTGTGCTTGATAGATTTTGAGAGATTGTTAACCTGCAATAGTTAACTCGAATGTTTAACTTCTTACGAGTATCATACTCATGATGATCCCTTTGTTGTGTAAATAAAGAAGCATTCTTCTTAGTCTAACAAACCTTTTCAAGAATAAACAGACAAATTTAATTTTATGAATGCTTATCGACAATCGTCGCGGTAACCTAAGCCTGATATTGCTCGTACTGCCTTACCTTGTAATTTGAATAAGTACGGATATGAAGAACAATGTTCCCGTGCCAAAATTGCATAATTCAACATGGACTGGATAAGGGCATAGTATGCAATTTCAACAAAATTATAAGACACATTACTGGTAAGCCTATGTAAGAGAAAAATTGATTTAATGAGCTTCTTGGTGATTGATGTACAATGAAATTTAAAGCTTAGATTTTCATCCATAACGCAACCCAGACAATTGGTATTTGGTACAAAGCTTACACCACAACAAATTAGAGTTTTTAATGAAAAATGCATAAGCGTTGTTTTACATGAATTTAGCTTTAATTTATTAGCCAAACACCATTTAGTTACAGAGTTTAAACTATCATTAGAGTTTTGAAGATTTAATTTGTCGAAATTAAAGTTGCGTCATCCGCATACAATATGCAATCAAGGTTAGGTGGTAAGTAAAAAGGCAATCATTGGAATATATAAGAAATAGCAGAGTTCCTAAAATAGATCCTTGAGGTACTCCTCTTGTGACGTAAGATTTCTTTGAGACGTTGTTGTTAAAAAGTAGATATTGATGCCTGCGGTATAAGAAATAAGATAGCAAAGCACAGCTGGTTAAATTACATTTAGATAGAACTAGTTTTAGTTTTTTAAAAAGAATATCATGCACCACACAATCAAACGCTTTTGACAGATCAATAAAATTAGCGATGGAGTGCACGTCTCTCTCAAATCCCTCAAGAATGTCTTGTTATTTAAAAAATGACATAATTATTAACACCATTTGATAGTCCTTCCTTAAGTATGGGTATGGCTACCGCAACTTTGAGTAAGTCAGAGAAGACACCAGAATTTATAACTGAATCAATAATGATCGTAAGAGGCTATACTAATATGTGAACGTTATGTCTGATTAGGTTATAATTCAGCCCATATACGTCTCTGCAGCCGCTTCTTTTTTAATTTGACGAATGCAACTCGTACTTGAATTTGTAAGACGGTTTTGAAATTGAAGCATGTCTCATTTGGAACATGCAAGTTGTATAGCTCAAGACATCAACATCCATAAGATTTTGATTAATATCGCTTGCAATATTAGCAAAGAATACTGCAAAATGGTCTTCAGTTAATGTTGATTGCATTGGGGCGTTGAAGAATCAACCTTAGACTTCTTTTGTTTTTTAATGTTGCATGTTGATACACAAATGTTTATTTTTTCTTGAAGAAGAGATTTTCAGTCATTTATTTCACTGATTTTGATATAACACCTATTAATATTTGTTTTGTATTTTGACACAGTTACCGAAATGTAAATTAGAAATGTTTAGTCTACCTTCGGACCCTTAAAAAAAGGTATAAATACTGCTTGTGATAGGTGGATGCGGAGTCACCCTGAAAAAACAATGACAATCTACGATATATCAGGTATTATTAAAACTGTTATGCCTCTGGATTTCACACAAGCGAACATCCACGCTGATTTTTGCAAAAGTGGAATTTATCCGTATAATCGTAATCTATTCCAAGAAATTGGCTTTGGGATGTGTTATAACGGACAGACGAAACCCTTACACGTAAGAGAACAACCATGTCGCACCATCTGTTGTTACGCACAGACCAAACCCTTATACTAAAGAGAACAATCCTGCAGGAGCATCTTTTGTAGCGGACAGACCAAACATTGGCGAAAACAATCCTGCAGCTAACAATGAATACCGCCGTTTCTATTACAAGAGTTTGACTTTTCACCATTCTTTGAAATAGACGGACCAAACGTTGACGTTTGATAGAACAATCCTGGACCTAACAATGAAAACCGCCACTTTCAGTTTTGTTCAGCCGACTGCGTCATCCTCATCATCTTCTTCTATTTTTGATGTTGCATGTTGATACTTACACATATGTTTATTTTTTCTTGAAGAAAATATTTTCAACTTTTTATTTCACTCATTTTGATATAACATTTATTAATATTTGTTTTGTATTTTGACACAGTAACCGTAATGTATAACTAGAATCCTTTACTTAACTTTTTGGCTGATTGTATTATGAAAACGGTTATGTTATGTTAGATACTTGAGTAGAAGACGGTCACCTTAGCCGCCATCTTGGATTTTCTGGGGAAAATCCACCTTTCACTTTTTTACACGCCCACGCGGGGTACCGTATTTTCCACCCCTATGGTTTCTTTTCGGGGGCCTTTCTCAACCCTTTTCATTCCTAACTATTTTTGTTTTTACTCGTCCACGTGTAGGACGTGTTTTTTCACCCCTATTTTATGACCGCCAACGTGTAGGACGCGTTTTTCTACCCCTATGGTTTCTTTTAGGAGGCCTTTTTAACCCCTTGATGGAATTTTTACCCTAATTACCGCCTCTTTGGCAGTTTAGCCCCTAGAAGGTAGGGAAATGCGTAAACGTACAATGTTCTAATAAGGAGGCCTAACTCTAGCTTGTAAGACACGTGCAGGGCTTCACAACTTGTTCTCGGGCCTTCGCCCCCTGGCTGGAGATAGTATGGGGACCCTAACCTTATAAGACAAGTGTAGAGCTTAGCCCCTATCGTGGCCCCCTTGGTGCAACCGTATGTGGGTTCCAACTTAATCTTACAGTTGTAGGCCCTCGCCCCGTCATAAAAAATTTGTATTCTAATAAGGTGACGCTAGCCTTGTAAGACAGGACTTGTATCAGGGTCTGCGCCCTGACCCCTTTGAGTTACAATTGATTTTAGCGCCATCCAGTGGCGTATAGACTAATGAACATTTTCTATAATAGAAGTTGATCATGCACACCTCCTCTTGCTCTATCTCGCTTCTCTTTCTCTCTCTCTCTTTCGGCTCTTTCTCACACACAAACAAATCAATTAATTAATTAATCAATCAATCTCAAACAAATCAATCTCAATCAATCAACCGAAATTATGTTTTACAGTTTGCGGAAACCAGATTACAGTTCAAAACTGAATACATTAAAGTCTAATTAAATATGATGTGAAATAATAAATAATTTCTACCCTAGTAGAATGATGCTTTATGTATAGGCAGATTCCCTCTTTCTAAACAGGCACCACCTATACATTCGGAAAATTATGTCTGATTTATTTGCATGTTCAATTACATACACACAAAAATTGTTTCATAGAAACGTGTTCATTTCAGTTATAAAAAACCTCATTAAAAAGACTGGAAAGTAATAATTACTTATAGTAAAAAGTTAAATTAAATTAACGTGTTTTTAAAAATATCAAACTGATATAACGGAAATAAAAGGCAAAAGGTTTTATTATTATACGCGAATTAACAATAACTAAAAGTTTAAAATCTACGAATATGTACCAACTATTTGTAGATCTAATCTTATGACGTCATCCTATAAGAGTAATAATACATTTTAAAAATCTTTATCGACATGTTTGTTAGCAATATCAAATAAAGAACACACACACGCACGCATAGTATACGCGCATTTAATGTTACAAGCAAAAAAAAACGCACGACGCACGAAAAAACGCACGCACGCACGCACGCACGCACAGAAAAAAACGCACGCACGCAACGCACGCACGCACGCAACACGCACGCACGCACGCACGCACGCACGCACGCACGCACGCACGCACGCACGCACGCACGCACGCACGCACGCACAACGCACGCACACACGCAACACGCACGCACGCACACAGCACACGCACGCACACACACGCAGCACAGCACACAAACACGCACGACACGCACACACGACACGACACGCACAGCACACACGACACACACGACACACGACACACGACACACGCACACACACGACACACGCACACACACACACACAACACACACACACACACACACACACACACACACACACACACACACACACACATACATACACATACAACATAACATACACACACAACACACATAACACACACTTCACACACATATTTCAATACACAAACATACACATACACTAACAATCATCATAACAACATAAATAAAATCAAACAATAATTTTTATATAAAAAAAAATATATAATTTTTAACAATATATTAAAAATTAACAAAAAAATATATAAAAACACTTTTTAAACACAAACAAAACACACACACATACACCACACACAACACACATACAAACATCAACATCAAACAACACACAATCTTTTTTAAAACACATCTACATATTTATATAATTAAAATTTATTTGTTTTTAAAGTTTTTTTTTAAAAGAAATTTTTTAAAATAAAATAATTAAATTAATTTCTAAAAAACCATAAAATCTGGCATAAAATAAAATTATACATAATAAAACAAATGATTTAATTTACATTTGTAAAACAAAATATTTATGAAAATTAAATTAAAAGAAACCATTAAATAATATCATGGTAAAGTGAAATTTTTAGAAAATCAATTACCGTTTATATTGCAATAAAAGTGATTTTAACCATTTTGGTGTATTTTTACTCAACATGTCACTTTGGTGTGTGGTCTTGTATTTTCCTTTTTTGCATGTTAACCATTGCTGACAAATTTTTAGTATTTATTCGTAGACATATGTAATTTGTAAAAAACCTATTTTCAAGTAACTGTACTACAAAATTATGGACTAAAATGTTGTCAATATCTAGGTTGATGCTAATTTCAAACATTTAAACAATATTCATGAACATAATCAACTGATGTTAACATAAAGTGAAACAATTTAGAAGTTATAGTTTTAAACTGTTTATTTTTTTATATTTCTGCATTAAGAACAAGTTTATTTTGATCATTTGAATATTAAGATGTTTAAAATCAAATCCTTTAGCGAAAATTAAATTATAGTTGAAGATAGAAATTTCATTAATCAAATACTCAAATTCAAAATATATAAATTAATTGTGACTCAAATATTTTAAAATAGATACGATCAAGACTTTTATTCATATAGAATTTTGAAATTAGATTGAACTTAAAAATTTGTTTAAAAATATTTTTTAAGATTTTTATTTTATAAGCATTTATGTTTGCGATTAGCATGATGATATACTGATATAAAATTGTAACACCAAGAATTTGTTGAACAAATTATTAAAATTTGAATAAAATCTAGCTAGTAGTTTTTTGTTTTCCTTGCATAGACAATAAATTTGAAGAAATAAACAATGTATGTAATTAACTGTCAATTTTAAATTGTTTGTTCACAACTGTTCTGAACTTGGGAAATGCCAAAGCACGTCAACATCAACATTTTCCAAATTGACTGATTTTGAACGTGACCGTATTATTGGCAGCGAGACCGGACTTTCGCTAAGAAATTATCGTGTAAACCAATTGTTACAACGTATTGAGATGTTGGTCAAAAGTGAGGAAATACAACAACGTCGTATCTGGACGTACAGACTACAGATCGAAGAACGTCGCTTAAGACTTTTCCACAAGAGACATTTTAACAACTCGATCGATTGCAAATGATTGGATGAGATGTAGACAGAATGTCCATGTCATTTTGCGGATAAGGTCTTATGGGCTGCGTTCATATCGTCCATATTTGTTAGCATTAAATTTAATGATTATTGCTTATTGAAAAACGTTGAATATCTTTGTTGATTAATTTGCCATTTCAGCATTAATTTGATTTGACATAGAATGGGTCACTATAAGTAGACTGAGATGAATAATAAGAGTGCTATCGTCAGCAAATTTGAAAAAGATCAACTAGACACATTCGTCTTTTATCCAGAAATCATTGAGACACGAGTTTGATGCAAACAATCACAAAAACTTCTTTGTCTACAGAATCAGCAACTACCGATCCGTCAATAGAGCAGAAATGAAGATGTTCAAAGTTTTTACTAATGGCTTTAGCTAAAGACCAAAATTTACACTCCTAAAGGAGATGTAGCTAGTTCATTGCATTTTCGTTGTTCAACAACTTTTTAGTTTTAGTGATGACACTTTTGCAGATATTTCTAGCACCAACGTATTCTACATGACTGTCGACCGATTTATTAGATTTCCATTTAATGTAATATTTATTTTTAAAGATATTGCATCAGCACAGCCTTATTGAACCAGGGTTGGGAACGTGAATGACCTACGGTACTGTTTTTGAATGTTATAACTCCATTCCCATGAGGATGACTTCAGATACTGAAAGAGCGATGTCCGAAGAAGAGGACGACTTAAAACAATATTCACGCCATGGAAAGGTTGCAAAGAAATCCTAAATCACTCCATCGAGCTGACTTAAAACACCACAAGGTTCTATCGGTTTTCGAACAACAGTGGAATTAGGTACAGTAGAAATGATTTTATTAGACAATGGTCGGAAAGACCTAAAGGCGAAAGAACGGAAGTTTTATAAACAAGAGGGCTTGATGTAAGAAAGAGATCTAGAAGATGTGGAGTATGGTTAGCGTTATTAGGGATTCTTATGGGTTCAGAATTCATTTATGTGAGATGATATGAAATAGCAAATGTTTCTGCACTATGACCGGCAGGATTTGTAGTAGATGAAAACTGAAGCCAATTAGAGTTATGAACATTGAAATCGCGTACAATTGAGATATCGCAAGATGGAAACTGAGACAGGAGATTGTCAATTTTCATACTAAGGTAATCGAAGAAGTCTTTAAAGTTACTGTCATTAGAAGACCTATAAATGCAACAGTAGAATTTCACAAAATTAGGACCAGAATATTTAAATCAAATCACGTCAAAATTTTTATTTTCTAAGGAATAAACCTCTTGCAAGCAATTCTGTCCTTGATGTAGGCACATACGCCTCCTTTATATCGAAAGTTAGAGTGAAGATGGTATTGAGGAAATTGCAAGGTGACTCAGCTTTCAGGAGACTTGTGTTTCAGATAGAAACAAATATCAGGTTGTAATTGTTCAAGATGTTGGTGAATAGCATTAAGATTAGACCTGATACCGCGGATGTTGCAGTAGTGAATCAGAAAGTTGATACTTTCGATGACCGAGGTCGCTTGGGCCCTGCCTGGACATCCGAATGGGGCAGGATTTTACGTCCGGAATTTATAACCCTAGAAACCACAGCCATCTTATTTTTTAATTTGGACTTTTAATCCGATAGAAAGACAGTGAGGCGAAAAGGAAGAAGGATGAGAATAGATTAAAATGATGGAAAAGGTAACCGGCAGCCTTACCGAGCTCAGAAAATCGGAGACCAATATTAAGAGCGCATGGTAATGGTGGTATCTACATGCTCTACTTGTAAGTTTTAGAATATTTTTAATAGAATTTTAGTTCACGTAAAGTTAACATTTACGTTCATGTAACCATGGTATAATGAGTTCGTCGCTTGTTGCAATGCAAATTTTCTTCTGCTTTGCTATCTTTAACTTATGCATAAATGACATAAGCGTGCACAGTGAATATTCAATATTCCATAAAACAAGCACATAGGCCATTTGGTTTTCTGCTTGTACACATTTGATCCAGTGCGTCGACGACACCTTTGGTTGAATTATAAAAGTCAACAATATCTGGTTTTTTGTCGCATCATTCACTGTTATACGACAAAATTTTCTCATCAAAGCAAAACATAGAAGTACTTTTCTCTTCTTGTTATTTTTAATTCAGATATGTGGTTTGTCGGATCGCAGTGTTCCTACTAGAGTTACATATCTGGACTAAAAGTCTGTTAATATTGTAGTAAACCAGTTGTCCATAGTAATTGTTCTATATGAACCTTGAATACTTATTGACAATTCTTTTACTAAGAAATTGCAACGTAATTTTCCTGTGTTTGTTCCTTTCTAGATTAGAATTGCGTCTATCATATATTTGTTTTACGTCTGCCATCATAACTATTTTAATCCCATACTTGTAGTTTGTTAAATACATCCTAAAGCACCGAAAAGTAACTGCTCGTCTATTGTTACGAAGATCTTGGTTTATAGAATCCTTACAATTGTTACTAATTGATCCCAGATTTCTCAATTGGTGCCAGCTTATGTAATTGCGTAGCTTTGTCTTTTTGATCAAAGCGTAAACAAAATGTTAAAAAGTCGAATCTGTCAGCTCATAGCTTTAACTTACAGCAATATGTGGTATCAAACAACATTCTGGTTGCCACATGATTATTTTTCAATGCTGCTGCTAGATTAATAAACCAATATAGGCCTTCAGTTCAAGATATGATATACTGGAAATCGTTTTGGTTGCTTTGCTAAAATGATCGCTTTCGTTCTATTTCAGCATTGGTACAATTCATAATAGTTTCAAGCATTGAATTATTTACAAAAGTGAAAACATTCACTTGGTGATTTGACATTTTACAGCTTGTTTTGACCAGCATATACTTTCGTCAAGGATATAAATACTTGGATGTGTTTCTAATTTTAAGTATATTTTCTTTAGTTGGTGGACTGATTCCTCGTCTGATGAATCGGTAATACTGTTCCTAGATCCTTTTACGGCTGAACATTTTCTTCGTCAGAATCAGCTTTTTCATCAGTAAACCATTCATCAGGTAATTGTATATCAGGCGTCAGTGAATCATTGACACTTTTTCTCTTAGATTCCAAATCGTCAGTTATTTGATGTCTATAAGGGGTCAGTTTCTTATTTCCAGTTCAGATCACTCGTCGGTTACTTGATGTGTTTCAGATGTGAAACAATCTTCTTCATCGCTATCACCATCGACATTTGCATATATCCTCTTCGCCACTTTCTAATAGTAACCTCGTATTCTATCAGATGCACTTTACGCCCATCAAGCACAAAAAATCGGACATAATCTGAAATAAATAAATAAATAAAAATAAAGAACACATTACGTACTAAAACAACATTTTCTTACCTATGAAATAAAAGTCCCTTCGTGGAAAATATACAGCTTATTACTAAACACTCGTCTGTAAAACTACGCGTCTACTGTAGAACGACAACTAAAAAGTATAAACGCCCACTTTGACTATCAATTGAGTACTGATGCTACAGGAGGAGATTACACGGCCAATCAAGTTCGTTACGTCCCCGCAAGTGCTTAAATTTGAAAATCCGAGATCGTCCGGTAGTCTCGTAGATCAAGGGTTAAAAGCCCCTTGTCGGAGAGAATTATATCGCGAAATGTGCCTTGAATTACCACTGCCACCAGAACCAGTGATCACATGCTGGGGGACATGGTTAGAAGCAGCCGTATTTTATCACGAAAATTTTCAGAAAATTAAAGCTGTAATGGAAAGCTTTGATGATAACGTAGACTATATTTCAAAAGCAAAGAACCAGCAGAACTATTATGAAAAAATATTTGTAGAATCCAGAAATTGAGGGAAAACTTAAAGAACGCACCAGCGAAACCTGCAAGAATTGTTGTCAACAAATATTTCTCTGCAAATGACCAGCACAGAACTACCGTGTTTCAAATACGACCTTGTTATCTCATGCGATGTCGAGCGTTCATTTTCACGATACAAACAAATTCTTACAGACAATAGAAGAAGATTAACACCAGAAAATTTAGAAAAAACGTTAATCTGTTACGCTAATCTTTAATTTGTACTAATTTAATAACTCTTAAAATGTAGTATAGGTAATCGTTGGTTTGTTATGCCAAATTTACGATATTGATCCCAATTGTAAGTACTTATTCTTTTTGTATCAAATAAAACTTTAATATTTAAGTGTATATTGTACCGGGTGGCCAGGTAAGAAGTGCTGTTTCTCGGAAACTATTCGTCGTAGAAAGACCGTGGAAAATATTTTCAAATTTGCAAGATGACCGCTAGGGGGCCTAACCGCCATCCTAAGCTTTTAAAGTGATTTTTTACTGAAATTCAGCTAGTAAATTTTTGTTTCTTTTTGTTTTACGTATCTATTAAAATAAAGTGGTGGGGGTGATTCAGTGATTTTTTTAAATAAACAGCTGTAACTCCCAAACGACTGAACTGATTTTAATAAACTTAGTCTCGTTGGAAAGAGAACTTATCGCTCCACCAAATCCATCTTACCTGTAGTATGTCTAATCATTAGTGATGCCGCTAGAGCGCGTTTTTGTTGTAATATCAGAAAATTGCAAAATCCTCTAAAAAATTACTTTAGTAATAAAATTTTTACCACAACTCTCTACGAAGAATAGTTTCCGAGAAATAGCACTTTGCATTATTATCTGGCCACCCGGTACATGTTTATTTTTGCCTAGATAGTGCATATATTGCACTTTTTAGGTGCCTGTTTGCCTGCCTATAATGGACATATTGAATGCCTAAAAATCCGAACCGTACAAATAAGTATTAAATGTTAATTAAGATACACCGGGGCAAGTGCAACCCAAAATTTCAATAGTTCAAAGTTTTCGTGTTGTAATTTATTTCTTAACCACCGAAATCATTGAAATTTTAATAAGACACTGTCATACATATTTAGAAGCGGCACGTAACAAAATCAGAACAAAATGTGTTTCATTTTTCAAAAAAAAAAAAATCTTTGGCTCAATAGTTTACACTTCCCCAGCAACCTGGGGCAAGTGTAAATGTTGTGTTTAATTTACTGGAGAAGCACGGAAACCTTACAAGGGGAAGTGTAAATAAAAGAGAAAAGGAAATTTTACAATTTTTTTCAGTTGGAAAAAATTTTTTCAGTATACATTTTGCTCAAATGTAATATGGAAATTGAAATGCCCCCTTTCATGAATGACTGGAGCAGGTAAATAAGTTTGAATTTGTTCTTCACTTATAATTGAAATATCTGCGATATCTGGCCAATGAAATTGAGAAGCTCTCGATCGTCTGGCAAACTTCGCTTCCAAGCAGGGTTCAGTTGCCGTAATTTGTCCAACATAAGATTTCAAACTTTTCTTTATTACAAATTTGACAAGAACCCAATCTCCTATTACTAGTGAGTGAGGGGCTTCATCCAGCACTTCCATAAATTCTTGTTCTTCCTGGAAATTAGTCACTTCATCCTCTAAATCACTTTTTGAATTATTCAATTCCATCTCTTCGGAACTGTCATGGTCTGTCTCTTCTTCGTACACTTTCAATCTAACAACGACTTTCGAAGATGTAATAACTTCGGCCCCTGTGCATATTCTCTTCCTTCCCGTTTCGCTGTATTTGGTGTCTGTTTCAACGCTTGCAAAAGAATGCTTTCAAAACTTCTGGCGTTGTCAATCGATGGATTCGGTTGCATGGAATTGGTGAATTGAATGAATCGACGATGCCTGTATGCTGTGCTAAATTTTGGTCCTGATTACTTCTGGAATTGAAATCGCATCACCTCCTATACGCTTCTGGATCAAACTTTTGGGGGGAAATAACTTCCTTATTAAGGGGGTGTATTCCTCCTTTCTCAAATCCTTTGATAAGTAAAGTTGGACTCGTTTTAGACCAGATTTTAGAAATGATAGAGCAAAACGCAGCTTTTGGTAATTTTTTACCATAATTTTGTCTCTGCCATTTTATCAGTTCTCGATCCCACACCATTTTTAATGACCTAAATACACATAAGTCCATAGGTTGTAAGAAATGGCTGGCGTGGGGCGGAAGTTTCACTATAATAACATCGTTAGCTATTGCTTCTTCTATCAGAGGAACACTAATATGAGACGTGTGCCCATTGTAAAACAAATGATAGGTCTTTCACTGCCAATATTCTTTAAAAAATTGTTTTCAAAACATTTCTTAAAGGTTTCTGCTTCCATCCACCCATTTTTTATCGCGAAATACGTCATCCCAGGATATTCATAATTTGGAATCCAACTGTCCTATAGGTGTTTACCTTTGAATAGAATGAATGGAGGGAGTTTCACACCAGCAGCATTTCTTCCAAGGAGAACTGTTATATTCTCACGGCCAGGACCACTAGTTGTTCTATGAGCTGCTTTGCCCCTTTCGCCAACAATTTTTATTCGGGATGGATCCAGGCAGAAACTGATATCATCGATATTATATATTTGAGATGCTGGAATATTCTGAATATTGAAGTAATTGTAGATAACAAAGGGGTCCATGGACTTTTTCGAGCCACTTCCACAGACTGAGGTTTTTTCTGACTCATATTGAATTTCTTCTTAAACCTAATAAAATAGTCGTGACCGGGAATTCCATTCTTAAATTGTGTCAATATACTATTTTCGATCACATAACGCCCAATTAATTGAAGAACTTCCTTCTTTGGTAGACCCAGGCCCCATTTTTCAAGGATTTTGATACAGTCGGCTATTCTTCTTTCTATGTCAAAAGGAAGAGTGGGCGGTCTACCCCCTGTATCACTTTTCACTCCTCTTTTACCCTTTACATGGGTGAAAAGCGTAGCTTTAGGTATTTTGTAAGCTATTGCAAGTTTTACACATGCCCCAATGACGATTTTTCCTGGGGCAAGTGTAAACCACAGCATTAAAATAAACGTTTCTGAGGTTTTTGAAAAAATAGTGAGAGATGTTACGGAATAATACCGTTAACAATGTACTAACCAAAATAAATCAATGAAAACTCGATAATTTTTCAATAAATCAAATGTTTATCAGATGCCCAATCAACCAATTAGGCACGTGTTAGTGCGCCGATATGGATAGAACTGTAATTCGCGCTCGCGTCGATGAATAGTGAAAACTGTACTGCAGACTTTCGCAGGCATTATAATACATGTGTTGAAGCATCGATGGCGCCACTATAGCAATATTCAAATACACAAATTGGTACAGGTTACACTTACCCCAAATTTACACTTAAGTAAGATTGAAAATGCTGAAATTCTATTATCCATATTTTTATAGCGGGCGGCAATGGAAATTTTTTTTCAAGTTAGCATCTAAATGTCTATTAGATCCAAAAAAATGCATTACTTCATGTCATTTAGTTTACGCTTTGTGGGTTGGAAGGTAGTGTTCACACTAGATATTTTTATTAAATATTTCAGTCTAGAACCATCTACAAGCTTAACTAACGAAACGATACAGTAAATGTTTAAATTTAGCTTTATTGCATGAACATTGTTGTTTAATTTTATAGGTAGTATAATAGTAAGACTAAAATTAATAACCCCTGTGTCTATCTAAGGGTGAGCTAAAATGTTGTCGTAAATTTAGTTTCGTCCCCTAGTCTTTATACTATTTCATCACCCTGTATTTTTTGGAGGATTATTAATAATAACGAATTTTCCAAGCAAAGAAAAAAATAAATTCCTCTTTTGTTATTATGAAGACATGAATTCATTATTGAATTAACCTAATAGTATCTAAACCAGTCACTAGTGGATATAAGCATAACTTTAGAAAACTACCCGTTAATTAAACTGATGAAAATCTGGGATAATGCGCTTTGTGTTATAAGCTACTTTCCTCAATGAAAATGCTACTTGAATTAATAACTTTCTAAAATCACGATTATGGCATGTATTCTCTAATGTAATTTTATAACGTTCTTGCTATATTTTGTTTCCATAAATACGAGAATGTGTACACAATGTAAAGTGTCATTGAAAAGTGTCTTAATTAATGGTATATTGTGTATATAAATTCAAGTTACAGTTTTTTATTATTTACATATTTCTTGTAACACAGAAACATCTTGTAAAATGTATTCCTTGCACGTTAGCGCCCTACTTATGAGGCATTGTTTATATAGAACAGCTGCTACCGCGTATATGTTTAATAACAACAAATTTAATTTGCACTGCCATTATACGGGAAATGTTATTTGTGTGGTATCTTAAAAATTCCGCAAGCATCTGCAATAGAACAGTCATTTTTTATATATATTCTATATATATTCTTTATTAAGGATAGGTGAAATAAAATCAATGTTCTAAGAGGTTCTCGAGAAAAGTTTAATTTAAGAAGAAGTACTTTTAAAAGTCCTTCATTAATTTATACTGAATACCGAATGAATAAAAAAAACACAAATCTCTATATTCTAAATTTTTTTATGTAATTTTTTTTGTATTTTTGGATTGCTAGTGCATTAAAAATACAAACACAAAAGATAGGACAATACATTGCTGAGCAGTAAATTAAAAAAAAATCCTCTGGAAGTGCAAATTCTAGGTACAGTTGGCAGATTATCGGGTAAGTTCTTGAATATTTTCTTTAATTGCAAATTCAAAACTTAATCCAACTATTATTTTCGGTTACTATATGTGATTTTAAGTTTAATTATAACAGTATATTACATATTATCTTTTCTATATTTAGCCTTGCGTGAAAATTTAAAATTTAATCTAACTTTTACCTTTGTTACTATATTTAATCTTAATTATAATTAATTAATTCTAAAAGTAGGCATTTAAAGTCGGGAGGGCTAACAGGGCCATTACCGTTATTTATTAGTGCCCTTCAATTAGATAAAAGTGAGATTTAAAAAATAGAAACGTTAAGTTACCCCAATTCTCGACAATAATAAAACAGATTTGATAAATAAATATCCGTATATAAGTGGTAAGTTTTTGAACATTTTTTCTATATTTTCAAATTTGAAGGTTGATCAAACTTTTATGAACGGCTTAGAAACCTGGTGAAAGACACAAAAGTAATGCGCGGATCGGACCACTTTTTGGTTGTATCGAGAGTGTGTTTAGGGCAAAAGTGGGTCTGGAGAAGGAAAGCAAACGTAGTACGAACGTCCAGAATTAGGGTAGACAAACTAGTGGATAATGGTGCGTGAATGAAATACGCAGATGCTGTGAGTAAAGAGTTGAATGCGAATGAAACTGTGTGGAAAGAACTAATAAAAGACAATGACGTTGAAAGTGCATGGATACGCTTGAAAAACTGTGTTGTGGATTGTGCCGTGCGGATATGTTGAAGAGCGACTGTAGGTAGACAGAAAAATGTGCTTGGTGGAATGAGTCGGTAAAAAAGGTAGTATGTATGAAAAAAGATGCGTACATGGCAATGATTGCTGCAAAAAATGAGACTGAGAAAAAGCGATTGTATGAGGTGTATACATTAAGAAACAAAGAAGCGAAGGAGGCAGTGAGAATAAGTAAAGAGGAAGTGATGGCTGTGGAAGGAGAGAAAATGCAGAATGATTTTGAGGGAAACAAAAAACTCTTCTGGAAATGGGTCAAAAATACAAAACGTGGCCCAAAACAGAACGCTGAAGGAGTGATGATATGAGCAACGGAATAGTATGGGACGATTGTGAAGTGAGGAAATGCTGGAAAGAATATTTCGAAAAACTGTAGAGTAGTGAGGAAAGCAAGACTGAAGGGTTAAATAATGAAAATGTAGAAGGAATGGTGAATGAAACTGAGAAAGATATTGGGATAAATGAGGTAGCGAAAACGGTAGGAAGGTTGAAAAACGGCAAGGGAGCAGGCGTAGATGAAATCACTGGTGAAATGTTAAAGTAGGGGGGCGCAAAGTTTATACGAAGATTGTGTGAATTATTCAATATATGCCTTATGTGTGGAAAAGTAAGGGGAACATGAGTGATTGCAAGAACTACAGAGGAATAAGTTTGCTCAGTGTGCCTCGTAAAGTATTTGGAAGAATACTGATTGATGGAATACGAAAAACTACACAAACTAAGATTTGGTATGCGCAGGGTAGCTTCATGCCAGGGAGAGGATGTATCGATCAGATGGTTGCTCTCCAGCAGGTGATCGAAAAGTATTTAAGTGTAAAAAGGAAGCTGTACTGTGTATTTGTAGATCTGGAGAAATCACACGACAGAGTGAATAGGGAGAAGCTGTGGGAAATATTAAATGAATATGGCGTAAATAAAGGTCTAATAAACGGAATAAGCGCAGTATACAACGGTAGTCGGGCATATGTTAGGATGAGAGGAGGTGTGAGTGAATACTTTAATATTGAGCAAAGTGTGCGACAATGCTGTGTGGTGTCACCGTGGTTGTTCAATGTATACATGGATGAATGTGTTAGACAAGCATGTACCGATACAAATGGTATAATGGTTGGTGACGTAAACGTACGACTTTGCAGATGACACAGTATTATTAAGTGACAGTGCGGATGAGCTACAAACTGCTTTGAGGAAGTTTAATAAGTATGTGAGAGCATGCACCTAAAGGTAAACGTGAACAAACTAAGATTGTGGTGTGCAATTGGGAAGGTGGAAAGGAGAGTAGAGTATTTACTGTGCAAGATGAAACTCTGAAGCAAGTGGACGAGCATGTATATCTGGGTAGAATGTTTACTGAAGATGGTGCAATGGAGGGCGAGATTGGACGAAGGGTCAATACTGGAAGAAAAGTGATTGGAACTATGTAGACGACAATGGGAAACGAAAGCATGAGCCTAGATGCGAAACGAGCAATCTATAATGGGGTGTTTGTCCCGTCAGTACTGTATGGAAGTGAGACATAAGTATGTCCAAAAAAGCAGGAAAGAAAAACAAATACCGTGGGTACGAGATTCCTGAGAAGCACATATGGTAAAACGAGAAGGGAAAAGATAAAGAATGAATGCATAATGACGGAGTGTGGCGAGGAAAAGACGATGACGGATAGATATAAAAGTAGTACATTACGTTGGTTTGGTCACATTGAGAGAATGAACAACGCAAGATTAACGATGCAAATATATATGAGTGAGGTTAGAGGTAAGGCCGTGCCTGGTAAGCCGCGTAAAACGTGGCTGAATGTAGTAGAATGTATGATAAAAGAAAGAAAGATAAGGAGTTTTAAAAATAAAAGGGCATGTCAGAGACAATGTATGAATGCGGAGATAGGAAAGCATGGAGAAATATTGCGAATGTAAATTATATAAGAGGCAGATATTGTTTTGCCTACCCCGCAAGGCGTGGCAATGGCGTGAAGGTTAAGTTAAGTTAAATTAAGTTAACTTCGGCGTCTGGATAGTGCTTTTATCTAATCGATACACTGGTGGGACTGTTTAAAAGTAGTGAATTGGTCCAGTAAAAATCTGGAGTTATAAATAAGGTGACCATTTATGTAAAAAGGAAATACGGGAGAGTCTGAGAGGTACCAAATACTCCTCAGTAAGGAGAAGGATAGGGGAAAATCTCTTTTAACTTATGTTTACATGCTCTCTATCCTCAGCGACAAATGTAGAGGTTGTTTATGATAAGTTTTTAGGCATCCGATGTCATAATACAATAGTGCAAAAAAATGTGTATACTTTTTCAGTGAATGCACCATTAGTAAAATATCTGGATGATCTTGGAGATAATTAAAAAATTCAAGATAATCCATTTCAAAATTGTTTTGTCATTAAAAGTCCTTTTACAGTTCTTATACTCTTGAAGTCTTTAAAAAGCTCAACCCATTGTTTATGAATAGAAACAGAAAATTCTTTATTTTTATTTTTTGACTGGTTGTATATTTTTTAATACACAAAATTTTATTAAAAAGATCCGAATCATTTATATGTATATAACGGTGTTGTTTTCGAAAAACAGTTAATGGGTTTCCAACATCTGACCACAGAGGTACTTTTTTGACAATACCCCTCGAAAAGGTTTGCGAATCTTCAAAGTGTTGCGTCCATTTATTCAAATAGGCTGTACACTTAGTATAAAACATGACGTTTTGAATTGAGTTTCGGCTAAGTTTCCTCCGGTTACCAAAGCTACTAGCATAGTATTAACAAAAAGCCTTCATTCCTCTTGCAGCACGGATTTATGAAATGTAGAAGATTGCAAGGAAAGAAACGATAGCCAAATTTCAAAAAAATTGTTTTTAAACCTATTAAGAATCAATGCAATAAATTCTTTTAATTGGTCAATTCCAACAACATAAATGTAGAAATAGCCATCAATTTTCACAGCAGTGGCTTCGATGTCAATAGACAAGCAGTTTGCAGGTGTTTGAATACAGTTATGAAGGATATAAGCAGCACAGTTCATCCCAGCTAAAGCATTTTTATGTAACTGCTGAACTTTACTAAAGATTTTATTTTAGCTAGGGCTTGCTAGTCCTTCAAAATTGCAATTTGGATTGTTAGCGCACATTGACGTTACTTTTGTTGTTAATTCGTGTTTATCAACCCTTCGAATATAATGTCTGAAGTATCACCTGGAACACCTTGAACTTCCAAAAGTTTTACTTAAATGCCTTTATCTTTCATAAAATATCTTACGAGTACAAAATAAATTTTTACACTCCCGTGATTTGAAAAATCGGTAAAGAATGTTACAAAATTGACCGTTCCAAAATCATTTTTTACGAATCTTAACGATTCTTTTTATAAAATGTTACACAATATTTTCAGATTTGGTTCTAGCACATGTAAATTTCTGTTGGACATACCTTTTTATTAGCTTACTAGTGTAATTCATAGAACGACTGATTGTGGATCACGTTTGTACATTCAATCGCAGCTAGCTTTTGTTCTTCATTTCCAAATGTGTAGGACGACAATTAGCTACTACTAAAAGCCTTTTATGCTTAACTGTCGATATGTGTTGAACAATATCAGCCTTTCCACCATGTGTAAGTGAAAACTGTGCACAATATTTTATGTTCTTTACAACACTATCTGAGGTTCTTTTTTTTGATAAATAGATAGTCACTTTCCAAATCTCTACTAAATATATACTTTCTTTTTGGCATTTTCTAGTTGTATACCGTTCTAGATATACACTACACTATTACGATTATTTATTTAAACTCAGTTATTTAATATTTAACCTTAACTAACGAACTGTTTACACTAAAATAAACTAGTTAAATTTAATGCTAACAAAACTCAGTGTTGCCTTGTGTCCGTCAAAAAAGATCGATCATTTCCTGTTGTAAGTATGAATGGCTCAGTTCTTAAGTTTTCAGACTCTATTACTCTGTTGGGTATGACTGTATCTTCAAATCTCTCATGGGTTGACCATCTTCTGTCAGATACCAAAACAGCTTCTTGTAAAATAGGCTTTTTGTACAGATCTAAACAGTACTTTACCTCTCAACAACTCCTTCTGCTGTATAAGGCCCAAATTCGGCCTCATCTGGAATATAATTCTCACCTCTGGGTTAGTGCTCCCCAATACGCACTCGATATCGTTGATCGTATTCAAAAGAGAGCTATTAGGCTTATAAATGACCCGTCCTTAACTTCTCACATAGAGTCCCTTGAGCATAGAAGGATGGTTTCAGTTTTTTCTTTGTATTATCGTTATTACAACGGCTACTGTGCTGCTGAATTATAGATACCATCTCGGGCTATCTTTGCGAGAAACACTCGGTTCGCTCATTCACATCATCAGTATGCAGTACAAATCTCCACTTGTCGTTCCAAACGGGCGCAATCCACATTTTTCTACACGGCTTCTAAACTCTGGAATGATCTCCCTAGTTCCTGTTTTCCTCTCAGTTATGATATGAGAAAATTTAAGGTAGCTGTTCATAGGCATCTATTTGGCAATTCATTATCCCTCGCATCCTCCTAAGTGTTCCTGAGTGCTTTAGCACGATAGGCAAATTACTTGTTCAGGTCCACAACCATAAAATATATATATATATATATATATATATATATATATATATATATATTTATTTATTTATTTATTTATTTATTTACAGCACCGCATATTTATTTTCCACACGTACAAGACACCGTCGTAGGCAAATTCTTCTGCGGTAGACTTAATACTTAATACTACCTTATAAGCGGGATCGCGCTATTTATTGAAGTTGACAAAAGTGCTAAAAACAGTTTCATAAATTATAAAACTTGCGATGTCAACCTATTATGTCTTATCTGAAAGTCGCGCTATTTTTTTCGTAGTTTCTAGACTTTGATTAATTCCTTCTAAACAAGGAAACGAGAAACGTGACCATAGAAGAACTTCTTTATAAATATGAAACATTTTGCGTAATTTATTAATATAATTACATATACGAAATGATGTGTTTAAAAAAGGGACTGTCCCGTATACCACAGGACGAACAGTCGCCTTATTTATATTAGAAATCGTGAGCAAAATGTGTTAACCTACTAATTCACATGAAGTCAGTTTTTCAGGAGAAAGAAACCTGCCTTGATCAGCACAAAAATGCTTATAGCACTTCGTATTTTAACAAAACGTATAATTATTTTTAGTTTAATTTCTACAGTGGTAAAATGGAATTGCCAGTATTTTTATTAACTAAACCAGTAATGGCACTGAATAAAAACTCCAAATAACAATTTTCAGAATAAAAGCAAATTGTTAAAATAATTAAATCTCTTTAAAAAGACACATTTCCTGAAAGCCACATCGTTATAGAAGTCATGGTAGGTAGTCGACTTGCAAAGCTGACTTGAGATATTGGAGGTCAGAATATTTTTTGGCTGATATCGCAATTTTATTTTGATAAAGGTTATCTAGTTCGATCCATGTCTTTGTGCTGACATGTTGTCTTCGCTGAGGAATACTTGCCCATTCTTCATAAAATCGCAGTTTGTAAAATATTTCACCCTCGGACGTATACTTTAAACCACGAATGTCGGTTATCTAAAATTTAAAAAAGGATTTAATTTGAAAATTATTAATGAAAGAACACAGGCAACTTTAAAAATAGCGCAATTATGTACAAAAATTACCTTGTCATCTCCAGTTGTTCTTTCGGGTCTGGTACCTAGAATGAAGCATTGCTTTTTTGCAGTGAAAGGCATATGCAGCTTAGACATTAATTCTTCTTTGCTTCACGCCATGTTCTATAGCGGAATATGTGATGTCCAGTGGCATCTGTGTATGTCCCATTTCAAGATATTTATGTTCAATCGTTATTACATATTGTTTTGCCAAATTAACAGCAACATTAGCCAGTACACTACTGTGGTTTTGGTATATACAGCCGTAACTCCAAAACATTATTTTACCTTTTTTTTGTCAATAAATGAAATTAATGAATGCCAATCAGGAGACAGCAACATTTTTATTAACTAAAGTACGTCCCAGAATATCAGAGAGTAATAAATGATCTTGAAAAGCGACAGCTCAGTGGCGTACTTATTAAAGGGACATACTACAAGGTCTGCAAAATATATTCACTTTTCAGTTTCTTATGTTCGTATAAAATATTTAAAAAATATATACTTGTAATTGTAATTATGACCTATCAATACATACACAAAGAAAAAAAAATTTGATGATCTAAGTCTTTGTCTAAGTAACCTGCAAGTTTTGTTTATCAAACCAAAGAATGTTTGTTAACGTGCATTTAATCTGTTTCAAGTTTCAGCAGATAACCCCGTTTGAGACGTCATTATCATGTTGTTGTTTTAAATTTAGGTATGTCAATTTAGCATTTCATTTAACAAGAAATGAAGCGACAGCTCTATATTTGTTAGTTACGTACAAATTGTTTTAGATTGAATTAATACAAACGTCATCTTTACTGAAGCAGATAATGCATTATTGTATAGGATAGCGAGGATCGTCCTAAATTTCAAGAAAATTCGTATAAGTTTAGAAAGTACTCATTACACTACTATCTAATTATATGTAAATTAGAAATACAACTCACTTAATGGGGGTCGCATTAAGCTGCAATTATCGCATTTGTTATTTCAAGACAAGTACCTTAAAACGCTCAGTTATTTTCGAGTTTGGGTTGACGGTGGTGAAAATGGCATCTTCCGATTTTTCTCCAGCAAAACGTTTGAAACTTATTTCGCTCTCTGGGAATTAAAAAAATTATCATTCTGAATGTACATAAACATACACACATACATGCCTTAAAGTATCAAAATCCGACAAATAATATAGATAGTGTAGTAGAAATGTCTTCTAATATGACGGGAGTAGGGAAGTCTACAGTATACAGATGATTAAAAAAAAAGGAAAAGGCCACGTATTTCATTCCCTCCCCAAGGGGAGGGTGGGCTGCTCGAACTTTCCGAGCTCCTTCAGCCACAATCACAGATTCCCAGCATACATACAATACATTGCATATACATGCATGGTGGGATTAAGGATGGCTGTGGTCAGGATAGGCTCGGAAGGAACGGAGTTAGGGTTCTGAGGGGGAAGATAATACCCCAGCATTCGCCTAAGTAGCCGCACATGGTGTGCATATACGCAGTGACCATGCTGCTACATGTGTATGAGGAAAACCCCCTGAAAAAACCTCATATAAGGTAGACGGTAACGGGAATCGAAGCCATTAATGCTAAACAGGTGGTGTCACCACTACGCTACCAGCTCGGCTCAGATTATTAAAAGAACAAAAAGAGGGTGTTTTGAAAGAATCGGCTTGCTCAACAGGAAGAAAAAAAACAACGTTTAAGTGAAGAAGAAAAAATCTCATATTAAAACAAAAATCCATTCCTTCTATTTCAATAAAGAAATTCCTACTCTCAACAAAATAATAGCAACACTAAAAGAAGACGTTGATGGACCTCAATTGCCTCGGTCGATACTACACAGGACACTACAGGAACTTAACTTTTAGTGAGAAAAAGTGAATCGAAAATCAATGCTAATTGATAATCTCCAAATTGTTTCTTGGAGACTTGTTTGAACAAGCAGTCCATGAGACTAATTATTACACATACATGTAGCGCCAATGGATTCTTAAAAAAATATTTGCTTGTGTTTGAGTCTAAGCACAAATGGGATTATCACGAATATGTTTTTGAAGAATATTTTGAACAAATGCTAGCAAACATTCCACGGAGAGTTGTAATTTTGCTGGATAATGCAACTTATCTTTCTAGTGCTTTACAGGTCATCCTTTTCTCCTTCGGCCAATGGGGCGGTCATACGAATATGAATCAATGGATTAGATTCTCTCTCTGCAACCTTATACGTCCGATGGGAAGTAAGAATATCCCAAGCCGTCTCCGATTTCTCTTTCTAATCTGACTCGTCCGCTTGGGTGTCGGTTTTCTAGGTGGCGGTATTAATACATGAGCTAGTAGAGGAGCGGCTTTTATACCGCTCTTTTACGACCTCCAACTCCTGTGCGTCAAACGTTTCCAAGAGTGGTTTAAGTGGGTAGACCCAGACTTCAGGATCAGCGTAGATAGTTCTTACTAGTAGGGGAAAACAAGCAGTAACGGAGTTCTTTGGATGGGCGCAGGCGATCTTTTTTTTTTTTTTTTTATAATTGTGGACCTGAACAGGCTAAATAAGGCCTATCGTGCTAAAGCACTCAGGAACACTTAGGAGGATGGATAGAGGGATAATGAATTGCCAATAGATGCCTATGAACAGCTACCTTAAATTTTCTCATATCATAAGTGAGAGGAAAACAGGAACTAGGGAGATCATTCCAGAGTTTAGCCGTGTAGAAAAATGTGGATTGCGCCCGTTTGGTACGACAAGTGGAGATTTGTACTGCATCTATTCGGACTTTTGGCAGAACTAAACCAAATCGGACGGTATGACAGGTACACCTCCGGCAGTTGGTCGGTCCTTGTTCGTCTATAAAGATGCGGGGCAGTTTTCGGGTAGGTTGTTTTATTAGGGTCATCTTAAAATCGGGATCCGTACATAAAGAAATTTCGCTTATAAAAGATTCCTGAAGGGGGCAAGATACGGACGCTCACCCTTCGGTGCTTTTATTCTTTGTCACTCGGGTGGGGATCTGTCATCACCTGGGTAAAGTTCTTTACAAAACAACATACAAAATATATAATTGTTATATAATAGAACTGTAATTAATAAAGTATATTACACTTGCTCTTTTTTTATTGAATCGACTCTAATAAGCTTGTCAAGTTAGCTAATTTTTCAACTTAAATTTCAATATTGTACTATAGGGCACCTTCAGCTCTATATTAATGTCTGGTAAGATCTTAACATCGTAAATGTAGTTTTCACCGTTGTTTATGCTTATCATGCAAAACAAACTTTTTTGTAAAGCTTGCTGAAAAATTAACGATTACGTTAATCTCTATCAGTTTCTAACTAGATTATGTACGATTTATAGGCCTACATACATTTCAAGATGAAATAAAGAAGACTAATTTCTTTTGTATTGATTTCTAATTGTACGACCATTAAGCATTTAACTCTCTTAATTAGTTTGTTTACAACGTTAAATCATTTGGTAAGTAGTTCACTTTCGCGTAGTAGTATTTTATTACTTCCAAACAAATTATTAAAATACAAGAAACTTAAGATGTCACCATATTTAATTTTATAGGTTGGAATAAGTGTCAAATGTTATCAATAGAAAAAATTTGGAACGGCATTCTAAAATTCAATAATATTGCTATACTTAAAGACACTACACTTAATGGTTGCATTCTTACTGGTTTTAGTGGACTGTAGTACTGCTTTTAATTCAATTAGGAATGTGATATAGGTAATCCAGCGAAAAAACCGAAGCACGTCATAAATAACCCCCCCACAAAATCAATAGAAAATGAGCCCCGGTCGATTTGGCTGAAATTGATGTATGTTATAGATTTCGACTTTCTGATCAAAAGTTGGCATGGGCCCAAAGTGATCCTATGATTAGTTTCAGAGATATAGATTAATCTCAATTTAAGCCCCGAATGAACCTAATATACTATTTTTTAATTCAGAAATAATTTTGTTGAATGAAGTGTTTAAAAAACTTTGGACATAGGATCATTTTGTGTTTCGTGGTCAAGGTCAAGATCATCGCAAGATTACTGCAGGTGTAGAGTTTTGTTCACAAACCAACATTTCACACCAGAAGCATACATCTGTAGTATGTTTAATTAAATCGCATATCTTCTTTATTGGTAATATTTGTTTTCTCTAAGGATAAAATGTTAACTACAAGTCATGTATTTACCGCCGTCATTAGCCGAACCCAATATGCATCACGTGGAGGTTGAACGATCGGATTTTGCACATCATTTGGCCCTTAAAAGGGCCGATTGCTTATATGTAGGTTAATCTCATTTATTTACGTTAGATCGTTATAACTTATTGGGTTTTCTTGTGGTAGCCTGTTTCCAGCATCTTGAATAGTTTGAATAAACTTTCTTGAAGGATTTACCTCACGCGAACGTATCCGACAAACCACAATATACTAGTTATGTGGGCACACGTGCCTAGAGTGCGAACACCGAATTTACAGGTGCAATAATAACCATTGATTGGCAAATTGTCATTCACTGGGTGATATGATATCCATAATTGATATTTCATTGAGTTACGAAATCGCGAATAGATTCGTAATCTCATTAGGCCAGGAATGAGTAATTGATCTTTATCTCTTAACATCTCGAGTTGAAATTCTTCATCTTCATCTCTCTGAATTTTGTCCTGAATGTATGAAGG
This sequence comes from Vesta saturnalis, assembly GCA_036346205.1. Lineage (NCBI taxonomy): Eukaryota > Metazoa > Arthropoda > Insecta > Coleoptera > Lampyridae > Vesta > Vesta saturnalis. The sequence continues at coordinate 145,556 of JARFJB010001876.1, forward strand.
TGCGAATCTTATTTGATATACACCAGTGGTTAAATCCTTCAAGTAATGTAGCTCTAAAATTGGAAAATCATTTAACTGATTGGCAGATAAACTTACCCACCTTTGAGTATTCCTGGTGTGGAGATTTTCTACTTCGACTAATACTTTAACGACATTTGGCTCTTGGGTTTTTCTAACAATTAATGAGCTAATGCAGCATCAGCCCCTTCCATAACAAGCTGGATTTGAATGATTTTTTCAAGGAATTTAAAAATTGATTTTATATGGCCATTTCGTGTTTCAACTGCCCATCTGACTTTTGTTACTAAACGCGATTGATTTGCTTCTTCTGTAGATAGTTGCCGCTGATTTCCTTCCAGAAGAGATGGTATTTTCCAACTTATACCCAAATTATCTAGCAAATTAGTAGCATCACGATATCCTCTATCTAATAAGAGTATGTCTCCTTCTTGAAACCACGCATTCATTTGTTCCATGTCATTTTCAAATTCATGCTGCAACATAACTGCATCATTATTTCTTTAATCTGAGAAATAAGGGCCTTGTATTTCCAAAATATACCCATCTGACGCAACTATAAGTGCCGGCTTTATCAAATGTCGCCCTTTATGTCGACAAAAAGATTGTCGTAAAGCTCGAAAGTTTATACTTTTGGGTACATAACTATAAGTACCATCAATTATTGGTATTACTCTCGGAATTTGTGGTTCTGGATTATAGAGTATGTTAGGGAATTCTGAAACATACCTATTAATGTATTGATCTCGCGTAATAGCAAAAATCCTATGTTAGAGGGAACAAAACGATGCATTAAGTATTGTCTAACAGTTGCAATTTTTAAACTTGTTGCTTGTCTACTAGTGTATTGAAACATAACAGAGAGAAACTCGTCTGAAAGTCCTTGACACATTTTACATAAAAAAATGAGCAAGTCTTTTTTCTGAACATATCTATACCCGTCCTGACATGGTATTGGGTCGTAAAATGTCATTAGTTCTTGAAACTGAGGCTTGGTGATAGAGAAAAAATGTCGAATTCCTCATCATAAAAATCATTTTCATCACTAAATCTAGTGAAATTATTGGCCACAATACGGATAGGTTCTAAAAAAGTTTGTAATTGGGATCCTCGAATGACATACGGCCTATTAATGAATTCTAAGCCATCTAGCAAATGATATAAAATGTACACTTTGTTATCTAAATGATGAAAGCATGATTTGACGCCATCTGGAATGTAAATATTTCGTTTGAGAAAGACATAAGCCTTGCATTCAACCGATAATCTATGTATATTCTCAGCTGCATTACAAATAAGACATGAGCTACTTCTACTCTGTGTTAAAACGTTAATTCTTAAGCAAGTTGGATATTGTTCTATAGTGTATTTATTTCATCCAAAATAGTTTCATTGCGGTTTGTACAAATCTTAGTATTTGGAGTTACTTCTAAGGGTGGGATATCATTTACTTCGCGTCTACGTATAGCTATTTCTCTTTTATGAGCATTTTCTTCTCCATGTATTCACCTCATTATACGTGGGACAAACTATAAACGCCTACCAGTTTACTCAGTTCTAAAGCCTAAATATGTGACGACTCCAACCATTGCTACTGCACTTGTATAGGTGCCACTGCATAAATCATAAACTTACTGGTGTTTTTTGTTTTGAACATAAGAAATCTCGAATACTAGATAATTAACTCGTGCACATAAATTCTCTCCATTGAAGGGTGACACCTTCAACACGATTCGCGATTTTCTCGTTCAGGTACTGTTGTTTTCTTCAATGGGTAAAATTTGCTAACAGGTCGTTTCAGAACACTTGATGCGGATTTTAGTGTGACAACTCGAACCACTTTATCAGTTCCTGGATGCTGTTCCGTGATTCGACCCCTTGGCCACGACATTGAAGGGTTGTCATCCATCTTGATTAACACCAGAGAGCTCGACCACTTGCATCGTTTTTAAAGCGAATTTACATATTATATCTTCTAACGTCTCCAGAACACTTGCTGCAAACTCTGGATGTCCATCCGTGACGTTTTTAGTCCTTCCACATTTGGATCCGCTAGTAAAATAATTGGGCTCCCTATTCGGGTGTTAGTGCTTGTAAATCATTTGGATTACTACTAATATAGCAAAGCGGGCTTTAATTTAAGATTCCTTCTATTTGTACAATTGTAGTATTGAACTCTTCATATATCAAAGAAAGAAGTGGTAGTCAGTGCTTGTTTTAAGTGAAACTTTGCAGATTTAAGAACACTTTCTCATAAATCTCCAAAACGTGGACTAACTAATTAACGGTTACATTTATTAAAATGTTCTCAAACTGTTATAATAATAGCAGGCTTATGTGTATGTTTTAATTTTTCAAATTTGACAAAATTGTTTACAACATCTTTAACAATTTTTAACAAATATTACTACTGACGAACATAACTGTAAGTGTTATCGAAACGTTTAGATTGTATAATTTAAAAAACACCATTAAAAAACCCCAAAGAATTATTTTATAATGTCATGAAAATGTTGACGAAGCATTAGAATTATATTTAAACAGGTAAACTAGTAATTTACAATAAGACATTATATGACATATTGTTTTTAAAACGTTAGATATCCAGAGAGGCGTCAACCTAGTCGAGCAACGATATTTCGACTAAAGAATAATCTACTAAATTATGGTGCGTATTCTAAACCCCGACCCAAGACGTATAACAAGGAAAATAATGAAGTGGATGAAATAAATGTCTTGGCTAGCGTCCGTGTCTCTCCTCAGATTTCTTGTACGAAGTTAGAAAATGACACTGGCGTTCCCCGATCACGGGTACAAAGGATTTTAAAAAACACAAATTGAAACCCTACAAAGTGAATATTGTCCAGCATTTATACCCTGGTGATGCAGCGAGGCGTGTGAATTTCTGTAATTGGTTTTTGAACCAAACTCGAAGAGACAATAATTTTTCGAGTAATCATACGGTCAGACGAAACCCATATAAGCAGTGACGGTTTATTTAACAGGCAAAGTACAAGGCACTGGTATGATGAAAACCAACACCTAATTTTTGAGCAACAACAACAGGGTCGATTTGGTTTTAATGTAGCCTGTTTATTGTTGGGGACATCAATAAAATACCGCATTTTGGAGGGGCTCTCAACGCGATTAGGTACTTGGCAATTTTGAAGAAGTAATACCAGAATTCCTGGAGAATGTTCCCCTCGCCTATCTTAATGCCATTTACTTCCAACAAGACGGTGCCCCTGCCCACAATTCGAGGTTGATTGTGCCGTTTTTAGAAGAAACTTTCCAGGACCATTGGATTGGAACAAATGGACCCATTAGGTGGCCTGCAAGGTCACCTGATTTGTCAGTGTTGGACTTTTTTGTGGGGTTTTTTGAAAAATAAAATATACGGTAAGAGCCACAATAATATTGAAGAACTTCGTGCAACAACAGAGGCAGTTTTCCAGAATTTACAAAACTGGACTTTCATAATTTTAAATGCATTAAGACGTATTAAGAAATTGTGTCAATTGTGTGTTAGGGAAAATGGACATCAATTTGAACAATTCAATGAATAAGTTACCGAATAATTTCGAAATGAAATAGTATGAGTAAATATTTAATTAGTTGCTTATTCTACATTATGAACTTTTTATTACTATTTATTTGTTGTTATTAGTTACCTACGTTTTGTGTTTTGTTAGTGAATTAGTGTTAGTATTCTCCTTGTTCCTTTCATGGAAAAATCACAAGTAGTGTTTCTTCAGTTTGAACTTTTTTTGTATGAAAAATCCATAGCCTACTATTCAAAATCAATGTTTTTGTGATTTTGGAGCATTTTTGAAGAATTTTTGTTCCATATATTATATATCATTTTGAAGGAAAAAAAATAAGAAATTTAATGAGGTGATAAAATACAGGGTGTTCCATTGAAAAAATCATAAGTTTGAGTCGTATCTCCATAACCATACCCCGAAAAAAAATTGAGTGCGCCACTGAATTCTCTATGGGATAAGTTTTCAATTTGACATTATGCTGAGAAACTTCGTAGATATGGAAGGAGTCCAAAAAGTGTGAATTTTCAAAAACGCCCTGTAACTTATGAACGAAAGAAGTTAGGAAAAATCCGTTCAGGACATCTTGAGTTTCACAAAAAAGTGGCACAGGACCGCGAAAACCGCAAGGTTCTATCTTCAACAACAACCGAGATACTTGGCTGTCTCAACCAAAATGGGATGAACTGTACACTGTCTTCAAAGCACCCTTCAATATTCAATGTGCACAGGCACGTTAATTTTCATTTCGTTTCTACATAAAATATCATCTACGATTTTTATGTTTACTTATGTGGGAATAAAAGAATTATTTTCCGTTTAGTTGTAACTGTGTTTAAATGTGGTCATTAAAGATTTTAATAATTTTAGGTTACAAATATCTATTTGTGTAAATCTTAGTTTTTGCAAATTTATATCTTTCATTATCGCCATACCACATGTGATAGAATCACATTCGCTAATAGCTAAGGCAGATCCAAAAGCTACAAATATTATTGCCTAAACCGCTAATTTATTTTAATCAGACGGCCCACATACGTTTTGACCAACGAAATTAGGTTAAAAACTGCAGAATGCAATAAATTAATTAAAATCAGAGCCACCTACTTTAAATTGACAAACCAAATTGTAGTAAGAGTATAAAAAAAATACATTTTTAAAAAAGATGCTAGGGTCATAATGTCGCAAGGTACCTACCTATCCTTCACAAGTGTAATTTTGAATATAATCTCGATATAATTTCGAACATAATCTCGCTATCTTATGCAAATATGAGCGTTTAGTGGTTTCCCTGCATTATTATTTAATTGCATACGAAAGAGAAATGGGAGCCAGTGGTGTTTTGTGGAACTGTAAAACAAATAATAAGATATAGACAAACCTACAATTTATGGGGTTTGTGCAACGATGGTTTAGCTTCTTTATTAGTCATAAAAGGATCATCAAGAAAAACCGACAGTACATAATTTAAAAAAAACAAACAAATCGAAATCACAAAGGGTTAATTTGTAAATAAAGTAAAATTAGTTTCGCAAGTATATCAATTATTAACGTTTTAATTAGATTTTATTAAGGGGTAAGTTCAATATCATTACGGTACATTAATAGTGCGCTTGCTTGTGTTGAATAATGTCAACATGTCCTGGCTAAATAGAGTCCGCTTTGGAAGTTGATTTGTAGAATAGTAATTACACAAGTTTTTAAAGTTTTAATCGGTCCCTGGAATGAAACCTGTTTTTCCATTACCTTGGTCCGTACAAAATTGCCATAGTATCAGTTAAATCTTGTTTGTATGACCAAAAGTATTAAAGCCCATGTCAGTCGGGGAGGTACCACCACCTTTACTATGGGCTAATTAATATCGATTCTCCGATTTTCTGAGCGCGGTAAGGGCTGACAGTCAGCCTTTCCATAATCCATTCTCATCGAATCGAAAAGCCAACATTAAAAAAACATGGCTGTGATTTATAGGGCAAAAATACTTCACGTAAGATCCTGCTCGTTCGGATATCCTGGTGGGAAGAGTACAAGGGACCTCGGTCATCGAAAGTACTCAGTCTCTGATCCATTATTGTAACATTTTATCAGGCATAATATTAATGCTGTTCCACAACATCTTGAACATTTACAACCTGACATTTTGTTTTAATCTGAAAGTCTCCTCTGAAAACACCGATTCAACTGTCTTACAATTTCCCCTACACAATCTTCACTTTAACTTACAATAAAGAAGAGTGTGCACTTATCTCAAGGACAACATTACTTGCAAAAGGTTTCCTTCTCTGTGGAATAAAATATTCGACGTGATTTGGTTCGAACATTCTGATGCTAAATTTGTGATGTACTACTTTTGCATTTATAGGTCTGTCAACGACTGTAACTTCCAAGGCTCCTTCGATTACCTTAGTTTGAAAGTTTACTAACTTCTGTCTCAGTTTCTTTCTTGCGATTTCTCAATTCTGAGAGATTTCAAACCTCTTTATAACATCAAACCTACTTGCTTATAAAACTTTAGTTCTTTCCCCATTAGGTCTATTTGACCATTGTTTAACAGAAATAACTAGTAGCTCTGCTGTTCATAACATTGATACATTCTTGTAGTGCTTTAAGTCAGCTAAATGAAGTGATTTACGAAATTTCTTTAAAACTTTCTTGTGGCGTGAATATTGTTTTAAGTCGTCTTCGTTTTCGGACATTGATCTTTCAGCACCTAAAGTCATGCTCATGGGCATGGAGTTATACATTCCCAAACAACAAGATCATATATAGGTCATTCTCGATCACAACCCTGGTTCAAAGTGCTGATGCAATATCTTTAAAAAATATATCTTAGACCAAATGAAAATCTATAAACCTACGTTGGTGCTAGAAATACCTGCAGAATTGTTACCGTCAAAACTAGAAAGTTGTTTTAACAACGCAAGTAGCCACATCTCCTTCGGGCAGTCGAAAATTATAATCTTTAGCTAGAGCCATCGGCAAAAACTTTGGTACATCTTCATTTACCCCTATAACATCTTTTAACGGATCTGTAGTTTCTGCTGATCCTGTACACAAAGCCAATATTCTTGTGGATTTATTTGCGTCATCTTTTATTATCGAAGTTAGCTAATGGTCAATCTGGTCTCAAAAAAGCGACAAGACCGATCCCTTTAACTACCGACTATTTGCCATCACTTCCATTTTGTCTAAAGTCATGAAGAAGTCATCAATCATCAACTAATTTCTTTCCTTGAATTTAAGAAGCTCATTGGTCACCACCAATGTGGTTTTAGGCATAGTCACCCGTTGGAGGATCTTTCATATCTGACCCAAGTTTGGAAAAATACATTAAAACTATCCGGTGAAACAGTTGTAGTCTCTTTGCGTATCTCAAAAGCATTTGACCAAGTTTACATAAGTGTTTACTTGCCAAGCTCACCTTGTTTGGATTCACTGATGTGCTCATCCACTGGATTTTCAGTTTTCTTGATAAAAGACAAATAAGTATCGTAACTTATGGCTTCCTTTCAGAAGAAGTTGGCATTAACGCGGGCGTGCCACAGAGAACAGTGATAGCTCCTACACTTTTTCTGTTATACATAAATGATCTTATTTTTTCAACATCTATCCAAATACATTGCTTTACTGACGACAGGTCCCTTCATTATAGTTCATCTCAATCCAGTCATAATAATAATCCACCTACCCCAAATCAACAGATTACGGGTGAAATGGCCATTTCAATCAACAAAGATATTCAACATATCCATGAGTGGGGAAGCAATAATCTAGCCAAATTCAATGCTAACAAAAACTCAATATTGCCTAGTTTCCGCCAAAAAAGATCGATCACTTCCTGTTGTAAGTGTAAATGACTCATATCATAAGTTTTCAGAGTCTATTGCTATGTTGAGAATATATCTTCAAATCTACCGTGGGCTGATTATTTTCTGTCAGATACTAAAGCAGTTGTTCGTAAATTAGCAGTACTGAAACTCCCGACAACTCTTTCTACTATGTAAGGCCCATAGTCGACCTCATCTCGAATATAATTCTCAAGTATGAGTCGGTGCTCTAAAATACGCTCCCGGTATCCAAAGAAGAGAGATTACGCTTAAAATGACCCGTCTTTAAATTCTGGCATGCGACTTGAACATATCAGAATCGTTACAATTCCTTCTTTGTACCAAACGGGCGTAATTTACATTATTTCATAAGGCTTCTAAACTCTGGTATATCTTCCTAGTTTCTGTTTTCCCCTAACTTATGGTATGAAAAATGTAATTAATATATGCATCCTCCGAAGTATTCCGCAGTGCACGTTTAGGACTACAATTATTTAAAAAAACGTAAGCTAAAACACAAGAAATCAATTTAAGACGAAAATAATTTCTAAAACAGGGTGTATAGTACCACCATTTTCCTGCTTCGCTTCACAAATGGTTAAATATTTAATTCGTGAACTTGTTTAATTAAAACATTTTGGATTTTTAACATAAGGTGTATATAATAAACAGTAATAATATTTATCGAATGTATAACAGATTCTATTCTGTTGTTTTATAAATTTCGACAACCAACACTTAAATCAGATTCTTAATATAATTTTTAATTTTTAAAAGATTATTAAAATACGTTTCTCACGCGCACGCGCGCGCGTGTGTGTCCATGTGTGTGTGTGTGTGTGTGTGTGTGTGTGTGTGTGTGTGTGTGTGTGTGTGTGTGTGTGTGTGTGTGTGTGTGTGTGTGTGTGTGTGTGTGTGTGTGTGTGTGTGTGTGTGTGTGTGTGTGTGTGTGTGTGTGTGTGTGTGTGTGTGTGTGTGTGTGTGTGTGTGTGTGTTGTGTGTGCGCGCTGTGTGTGTGTGCGTACGTGCATGCGTGCAAGCGTGCATACGTGCGTAGTGCGCGAGTGCGTATCAATGAGTGAGTGCGTGCATGCGTGCGTGCGTGTGTGCGTGCGTGGGTGTCGGTGTGTGTGTCTGTGTGTGTGTGTGTGTGTGTGTGTGTGTGTGTGTGTGTGTGTGTGTGTGTGTGTGTGTGTGTGTGTGTGTGTGTGTGTGTGTGTGTTGTGTGTGTGTGTGTGTGTGTGTGTGTGTGTGTGTGTGTGTGTGTGCGTGTGTGCGTCTGTGTCTGTGTGTGCCTGTGTGTGTATGTGTGCGCTTGTCTGTGTGCCTGTGCGTCTCTCTCTCCCTCTCTGCGTGTGTATGTGTGTGTCTGTATATGTGTCCGTGTCCGTGTCCGTGTCCATGTCATTGTCCGTGTCCGTGTCCGTGTCCGTGCCCATGCCCGTGTCCGTGTATGTGTCAGTGTCAGTGTCCATGTGAGTGTCAGTGTCAGTGTTAGTGTCAGTGTCAGTGTCAGTGTCAGTGTCCGAGTCTGTCAGACCATAATATGTGGAAAGGAAAATAATGTTCTGAATGCATTTTTTTATATACCACTCACACAATAATCTCCGTCTTTCTGCGTCAAAGTCCTTGGCAAAGTCTGTATTTGTACGGATGAACTGTTGTCTTCTTTAGAATAAAGTGTGCTGTTAATTTGGATATGCCCATACTATTCTGAATTTGCCGAGTTTATATTTCGGGATTTTCAGTAACGGATAACAATAGATTGTTTACATATTTCTCATTACCCGTTTTTTTCGAGATAGCACGGGTTTTTTAAAAGCACCGTATTCTTTAAGGTTAGTTACTAGCTTGCTAAATGTTCTTTTATTTGGCTGCTTCCTTTCAAGATACTTGTTCAAATACATGCACTCCGCTGTAATGAAATTTTGAATGCTTAAGATGTAACACGAGATTACGTCAAACTTTTCTCCATTTGACAATCTTGCTTCCATATTTTATTAATAAATTAACTATTAACGAGAACTAGTAGGGAAAACTGATAAACAAAGTAACTGTCAAGTGGAGACACAAATTTAATTCATTTCAACAAATCATAGTATTTGTTTTCCTAAGCCTACTCTTCTAATGCCAAACAGAGGTTAATAAACACCTAGATGCTAAACTAGAAAATTAAAAGATATTAAATAATTTTAATTACTTATAATTTTGTTAGGGTGGGTATGCAACCTCTTTCATGCATTTGTAACAAAAACAGGTAACATTTTAAAAACAAAAACAATAATCTATCTTAGAATGACATTTAAAACTTCATGCCTGATAGAGATTAATAGACATAAATACATGATAACTTAAAAAAAATTCCGCCCGCTTCTATAAGATATCAATACTACAGTTTAACCATTTTCATTCATATTTAATTAATTTTTAGACTTACATTGTGTTATATTAAGAAAGTTGATGATGGTTACTCGAAAACGAACATCGGATTCAAATTTGCTGCATTCCATGTTAAAGAACGTTAAAAAGTACCTGTAGAAGGTTCTTGTACTTTTTATTTAACATAAACCACAAAGGAACAATTTGTCAAAAACGTAACCGTGAAAATTCGCTTTTTGTTGCATAACTTGGAACAGTTCGGAATGTCGTCACTTTAAAACCTCTTACCCCACAGTGCCCTCCTTATTTGTACAATATACATATAAATATATTATATATATATATATATATATATATATATATATATGGTGTGTATACTAAGTTGTAACACTCGAAAACGTTAGTAGTTACTTTTTTCGTAACAAACTTTGATTTGGGACTTCTAGTCGTAGTTAGTCGACTTCTGAAGATTTTCTAACAATCGTCATATCTTCCTTATTACCAATAGAACCTTGTGGTGTTTTAAGTCAGCTCGATGGAGTGATTTACGGGATTTCTTTGCAACCCTTTCATGGCGTGAATATTGTTTTAAGTCGTCCTCTTCTCCGGACATCGCTCTTTTAGTATCTGAAGTCATCCTCATGGGAATGGAGTTATACATTCCCAAAAAACAGTACCGTATAGATCATTCACGTTCCCAACCCTGGTTCAATAAGGCTTGTGCTGATGCAATATCTTTAAAAAATAAATGTTACATTAAATGGAAATCTAATAAATCGGTCGACAGTCATGTAGAATAGGTTGGTGCTAGAAATATCTGCAAAAGTGTCATCACTAAAACTAAAAAGTTGTTCGAACAACGAAAATGCAATGAACTAGCTACATCTCCTTTAGGCAGTTTTGAATTTTGGTCTTTAGCTAAAGCCATTAGTAAAAACTTTGGAACATCTTCATTTCTCCCCCTGACGTCTATTGTCGGATCGGTAGTTGCTGATTCTGTAGACAAAACCAACGTTTTTGTGGATTTGTTTGCATCAAACTCGTGTCTCAATGATTCTGGAAAAGATGTGCCTCTAGTCAACTCTTCTTCATACGCTATGAAACCAATTCATTTTCTATACAAGCTCTTGGAATCGATCATCAGTAGGCTTGATCTCAATAAGGCGACTGGCCCAGACGGTATCCCAGCTATTGTCTTAAAGAAATGTTCCCCCGAACTAGTACCAGTCCTATCTAAGCTCTATACGATCTCTATGTCTTCTGGGGAATTCCCTTCATCATGGAAGTTAACAAATGTTCAACATATTCCCAAAAAAGGCGATAAGACCGATCCCTCAAATTACTTCCATTTTGTCTAAAATGATGGAAAAAGCAATCAATCAGCAACTGCTCACGTTCCTTGAAACTAACAAACTCCTTAGTGACCACCAATATGGGTTTAGCAAAGTAATTCATCAGGCGATCTTCTTTGATATGTGACCCAAGTTTGGAACAATACAGTAGAGCAGTCCCGTGAAACAGTTGTAGTCGCTTTAGATATCTCAAAGGCATTTGACCAAGTTTGGCATAAGTGTTTACTTGCCAAACTCACTTCGTTTGGGTTAAATGATACGCTCATCAACTGGATTTCTAGTTTTCTTGATAAAAGACGAATACGTGTCGTAGTTGATGGCTTTTTTTCAAAACAAGTTAGCATTAACGCGGGCGTACCACATGGATCCGTTATAGCGCCTACACTTCTTCTACTGTACATAAATGACCTTATTTCTTCAACAACAAACCCCATCCATTGCTTTGCTGACGATAGCACTCTTCACTGTAGTTCATCTCAGTCTACTCATAGTGATAATCCACCTTCTATGTCAAAACAAATATTTAAAGTTGAAATGGCAAATTCAATCAACAAAGACATTCAACGTATTCTCGAATGGGGAAGCAATAATCTAGTTAAATTTAATGCTAACAAAACTCAATGTTGCCTTATGTCCGCCAAAAAAGATCGATCATTTCCTGTTGTGAGTATGAATGGCTCAAAATTTAAAATGATATTTTAAAAATTCAAACACTTTAAATCGCCATTTGGTTATCTAAAACATTTGTATTTACAATTATTTCATATGTCAAAAAGAACCAAATGGCGGCCGATTAAAAACTTTAAATGATGATATTTGGATAACCATCCCATGGATTTTTAAAAAAGAAACTTTTATAAAATGCTTGAATTGTCTATTACACCATTTATTTGAAACATTTTTTCATATTTATGCAAGAAACCTTGATAAATTTCAGATAACTATTAAAATAGTAATAAACTAAAAGGACAAAAGAAGTCAAGTAGCCTTGGGTTATTGAAAAATCCAACAAAAAACTACTGAATACGGAAGTATAACAACTTATTTATTATTGAATTAATAATGTATTACAAATTTTCCAACCATTCGCAGCAACACAAGCCCTGTGTTGCATTTTAATATTTGCGGAAACTTTTAAAAGAATTGCCTGCTTTTCTTTAACATCCTCTGCTGCAGCCACCATTCTTGCCACTAACCCCTCCTCTGTATTTACGGGTGTCTCGTATACAAAGGTCTTGATATCACCCTAGAAAGTTTTCTAGTGAAGTTAAGTCTGGACTCCGGGATAGCCACAAAACAGAACCGTTCCTCCCAATTCACCTATTTGGGTATTGTTTATTCTGCAACGCCGTAATGTGTGCTGGCCCGCCATCATGCTGAAACTATAGTCGTTGCCTAATGCACGTGTAATCGTTGCATGGGGATTTTCGTCAACCCACACGTGTTTCTCGAGTGAAATACTCAATCTCTTTCGTCCGTAAGCAAAATAAATTTTTAAAAGTTTCTCTGCAGATTACAGCGGCGAAGAAGCCAGTGACAGAACAGTAGTTTTGACTAAAAGTCTCCAGGTCCCAAAGCTTGCACTTTTGTCTAGAATACGGGTGGAGGCCTTTCAACCATTTCAGGTATATTCTCATCTAGTGCAGGGGTACATCGAAATCTATTAGAGTTTCCACCAATTTTTGGATGAAAGCATCTATTTTCCTCTAAACGACTGAAAACTTTTTCTAAAGATATGTACACTTGGTTGTTGGCGATGTGGATACCTTCTTTGATGTAATCTTCGAGCGTCTTGCGCATTTCGTTTCGCTTCCCCAAAAACCAAAAGCATATCAAGAAGTTTTACATTTTGGTAAGTGTGAGCAAAATTAATTTAATTTATATAAACTATAAAACTACTTGACTTCTTTTGCATTATTAGTTTATTACTATTGTAATCTTTATTTGAAATTTATAAAGATTTCTTGATAAATATAAAAAATGTTTCAAATAAATGTTATAATAGACAATTCAAACATTTTATAAAAAAATTTTAAAAATCCATGGGATGGTTATCCAAATATCACCATTTAAAATTTTTATTTTTCAAAAATGAAATAATTGTAAATACAAATGTTTTAGAAAGTCAAATGTCGATTTTAATAGTCTTTGAATTTTTAAAATATTTTAAATAAGGAAGATATGACTGTAAATGCTTTTGCTTTACAATAATTAAATTAAAATGGTTTATTTTAATTTGCCTCGGTCTAGCTCAAATCGGGTCTTGTCTTAACAAGACGGGGGTGGTTCGTATTTTGGTGCTTAACAATGTACACTTTGAATAATTACAACAAAAATATTTTAAACGTATATTACCTATTTCTACAGAACTAAATAATCAGGTACTAAACTAAATAAATTAACAACTAAAAAAAATCTGGTCTTAGGTTACCCGGGATGTCCTTCCTAGCAGCGCCCGTTTTGATTGATCTCTCGTGAACGGTAGTGGCGATTACTGGATCCTGAGCCGTTTCTGTGGAAATATAAATTATTGTGGTTCAATTGTTAGTGTGTGATGACCCAAAACTTCTAATAATGACGATTTAATTTGGTTTATTACGACCGTTCAGGCCGGCCCTGTACACGGTGGCTTGGTATTTGTCAGGTGGTGTTGTGTAATATTCTACGTATTAGATAAGCAGGGGCCAACAATCTCGTTGGTGTTTGCAAGCAAGTCAAAGAGAAAATCAATAATTTAAAGTAACCTTGGCGCGCAGGACCATTCTTATATGTGATTTGGCTTTCAGACGGACTGGATGTGAACTCAGTACTTGGAATGCTTCACACAGGACAGGTTAATATTTACACGTTTTTAAATGCAAACTGTGCGTACGCGTTTGATTATTTACTCTAATTAATCAGGATGGTCTCAGGATTTCTTAATTAATTGAGAACATATTTACAGTAATGAAATGAATATCTAACATTTACTTATGCCCGGAAATAAGACGTATTAATTCTTTATTATTAGAAAGACGTCTTTTTTTGTTAAACGCGTATAACTTGCTTATAAGCGAAAATACAGGGAATACGGAGTTTATCACGATCTTTCACGTTAGTTATTATTAAAAATTGCTTCTATTATTAATTGTTGTAAACGCATTAATCTGAGGCGAGTTTACACGACCTTTTAGGACTGTGTGTACTAAATTGAACAATTCTGAAAATTGTTTCCGACGAGAGAAGTTACACGCATAATGTGCGTAACCTATTCGGATGCTGGTAAATTAGTCAGGCCTTCGGGAACGAAATAATGGATAGCTTTTCGTTGCAGGAAAATATACTCGCGATACAGGAATGTTTATCTTACCGGATTTCCTTTATTCAGAAATATTATTAGAAGAATATCTAACAATATTTTAAAGCGATTTGCGAGACGCTGGAGCACATTTGATGCACTTTATTACGTAAACGCACCACGGGTTCGTCTGGAGGATCACGCGGGTGATCTCTAAGAATACGGCTTCTGGTATTGAAATTATCTCTAGGTCATGGTGTCGCTTGTTTGTATTGCTAATTTTCCTCAGGATCTGCCCTTTATAAGATTCTGGGTCCAGCCCGTCGACTGCTGTACAAAGGGATTTCCTGGGGAGCGGTAGAATTAGAGCGAGTAAATGGAAGATGACTACAGGGCGTTAGCCCGAAGCAACAACGTCCTGGTTTGTGTGTATGTGTGCATAAGGTAGCTTCAGGATTTACAGCCTATCGTATACTTCTAATGTATGTACTGGAACGGTTAGATAACTTCCGGGCTCTGCAGCCCGTCGTTTCTCTAGGTGTCTGGTGTAATGTTTAAGGAAAGTGGTGCAATAAAACTTACGTGGTGTTAACCTTAGCGTATCTCAACCAGCAGTTTGATTGTATAATGCTGATTTACTGGTGACGGCGGCGAAGTAACGCGACTAAAGATACACGACGGTTCAGGATGAACGAATGCGGTAATCGACAGGTCGGCAACGTACACAACGAAACTAACTACGGCAGGCGCGCGCGGCCTGGATCTCGGTTCTAGATTCTAGATGCTGGAGACGCGAGAGTAGCGGAGTAGCGAGAGTAGTAGTAGCGGAGCGCGCAGAAAGTAGCAAGTAAGTAGTAGCGGAACGCGCAGAAAATTAGCAAGTAAGTAGTAGCGAAGCGCGCAGAAAAGTACAATTTCTTCCGGTAGCGCCGCGGTTTTTATAGCTAATTCGCGGTGGGTGGATCCGGCTTCTATGCAGGGGTCCTCTGGCTGTGATTGGTTGAGGGTTCTCGGACGTAAGAGCATTTTATGCTTTTTAATATCTACGTCGGAGGGGATTAAAATTGATTATTTATGATGCAATATCACGTAATCTTTTGTAATAGGTTTTAATTTTATGCAACTTTATCAATCTTGATTACTGAAGGGCAATTAAAACATAATTAAATACAAAAAAATTTTAGTAAAGTTATGCTGGATCTTTACATGACGACTGTTAAAAAATCAAAATTTCTTACTAAAAAAAGTTATTATTTCGATGAGTTCTAACCACCATTTTCGGGTGTTACGACTTAGTATTTATAGTTGCTCATATTTGCCTTATGATCCTTTTACCAGTTCACAAAACAAATGCTAAAACATACGTATATGCATCGTTGAATAAACTATAAATATAAAAGTTTCAAGTTCTTCTAATGTGGTAGAGATATATGTATAAGGTAAAAATGTTAACGTAAAATTGTGATAAAGTTCTGTTCTAATTCCCACGATATGCTGAAAGTGTAAATAAATAGCTTTAGTAGTACGGTTCGATTAATTTACATTGTAACTTATCAGTTATAATGAAAAGGACTCTCTACAAACACTCGAACTGTGTTGAAGTTTCCGTTTATGTTTAACGAAAAATACCTTCTCCATGTAAAGGTGTGTGAAACATCAAAATAAGGAAGATATGAGTACATTAAGCAACTACTTGTCAGTTTTGTTGTAAAACAAAGACGAAATTTCACACATATGTTTCCACCCATAATACCAGTATGTTTAAAGCTTAGCGCAGATTGTTACATTGTATATGAAATTTGAAAAATGTGGGCGGAAAAACTAACGTCATCAGTAGCTGCAGTAAAAGAAAATTATCTATCAGCCGGAGTTCTATTTTTCTATTATTCAAATAAGTTTATTACTGTAATCGGTTAAATTATCATGTTTCAAAAGAGATTAGCGTCAAAGTAACTTTATTCGTGGTGTTTGCGGTTTTAACACATGGCATTTGAGTTAGAAGCTAAATGTGTGTTAAACTCTTTTAACCGCGAGCGGTAAACTAAAAGGAACGCTATAGACGTTCTAAATTGAAGTGCCTGCAACAAGCAGAGTAAGGCATGTTTGGAAAACATCCACTTAAAATCGTAACACAGTGACACCTTACATGTTTTACTGCGCACGTTCACGCGCCTGTAGAATTACACAGCACATGCAATATTAAGCAATTACGAAGTTAGTTTCTTATTGTAAACTTACTTCTGTTCGAAATTCTTTAATTACTTAACTATGCCTAAATATTTTACCTAACTGCGAATGTAAAAATGAATAGAAAAAAGGATTTAATGTAATTTCAATCATAAAATTACAATCTAATTAGGTCACTCTCTCGGCTAACAAGTTCAAGATCCCCCGCCCTCTAGTAGTGCAAAATCTAAAAATAGAATTTTCAAGGTCAAAGTGTATTGAACTACAGGGGTATCCTATTACAATTCTTAGAAAGTTCGTGGAAACACGAAGAATGACAGGTTGTTGTCTATTCTAAAAAGTAGGTCAAGTTTAAATGATTGTTGAATTGGTTCTGAGTATCTGCATACCTGTGAACTTTCCTATCTATCTATCTATCCATCTATACATATATATATATATATATATATATATACATATACAGGGTGACATGGAAAAAGTGCCATGCATAGTGCCACGCGATAGAGGACACTAAAATAAGAAAAAAGTTCCTATGAACTTAGGTCCGCAACGCCTTCGTTTAAAAGATGGTGTTGAAGTTTAATTATTTTTTTGTTTTTTTTAAATATCTTTTTACAATGATGTAATAAGCGGACGAAATTTTGTATACAGGGGCTTTTTATCACACAGAATTCAAATATGACCTTAGTTCTTTTATTACTGATAGAGGGCACCACATACAGGTTTCCACCTTGTTTGAATCGGTCCTAACTTTTTTTCCTTACACTGTATGTCATTTTCGACTGGAAAAGTCCGATCTTTTCTGCTTCAGAAAGGGATACCTTATTGAAGTCGCTAGAACCAACGGTTTACGAGAAAAATGCATCCGATGCATGCAAATTATCCAAAAACGCCAAAGTAACTTATTTGCAAGAACAATGACATAACACTTCAACAGTGAAATTTTAATAGCAACAATGAAGGGCAGTGATTAAAAAACATTAAATTTTAGAAGATGTTCAAATTGTTGTCCTTGTACTTAATACATTTTCAATTCTTTTCCTAACGATTGACGGCATCTTTGAAATATTCCTGGGTTATTACGGAGTCTATCTGCGGATTCCACAATTCTAATCCATAGTTGCTCTTCATTATGTATTTCTACAGAATAAACGTCATTTTCCATGAATCCCCAAAATGAAAAATCGAGGGGATTAAGGTGTGGACTACGAGCTGGCCAGGGTACAGGTCCTCGACCAATCCACATACTTCCAAATCTCCTACCCAAAACTCCTTGCCAATCGAGAAAAGTGAGCTGGCGCGCCATCATGTATGTAACGCATTCTACCAATAATAGCCAATGGAACATCCTCTAATACCGTATTTAGTTTATTCTCCAAGAAATTTCGATACAGTTCACCTGCCAATCGATTGGGCAATTGAAACGGGTCAATTGAGTAATTGTCAATTATACCTGTGTATCTGTGTATCTGCATATCTGTGTATATGTGAATATGTGTATCTGTGCATCTGTGTATCTGTGTATCTGTGTATCTGCGTATCTGTGTATCTGTGTATCTGTGTATCTGTGTATCTGTGTATCTGTGTATCTGTGTATCTGTGTATCTGTGTATCTGTGTATCTGTGTATCTGTGTATCTGTGTATCTCTGTATCTGTGTATCAGTGTTGTATCTGTCTATCGTGTACCTGTGTATCTGTGTATCTGTGTATCTGTGTATCTGTGTATCTGTGTATCTGTGTATCTGTGTATCTGTGTATCTGTGTATCTGTGATCTGTGTATCTGTGTATCTGTGTATCTGTGTATCTGTGTATCTGTGTATCTGTGTATCTGTGTATCTGTGTATCTGTGTATCTGTGTATCTGTGTATCTGTGTATCTGTGTATCTGTGTATCTGTGTATCTGTGTATTTGTGTTTCTGTGTATCTGTGTATCTCTGTATCTGTGTATCTGTGAATCTGACTATCTGTGTATCTGTGTATTATGTGTATCTGTGTATCTGTGTATCTGTGTATCTGTGTATCTGTGTATCTGTGTATCTGTGTATCTGTGTAACTGTGTATCTGTGTATCTGTGTATCTGCGTATCTAAAAATTATAAAGTATTAGATGTGGCTGTAATTAATATTAATGGTGAATGTATAGTGATGGAAACAGCCGATTATAAATTTGTATTACCTTAGCGATTTTGTTCGTATTTCAAAGAAGAAACTTCAGGAGCAAACGTTGCAGAACATGAAGAATGTGCTTCTTAGTAATTGAGGGACAGCTGGTAAACAACAAACATAACATTTTATATTTAGCAGTAATGCTACCACCCACCATATGTGAATTACCCGAATCATTTCTTAAACGGAGCAATTGTAAATAAGTACCTTTCAATATGATAAATAATAAACACTTATTTTATTGTTTAAACGCGTGATGTAAAAAGAAACAAAATTAAGTAAACAATCGTTAGAGAATATAGGTATGTACGTACAAAATTGTATGTAATTTATTATAAGTTTGTTTGGAACGAATAAGTTCAAAGGTCTAATTAAAACTATTATTATTTTATTAAATACATAAATAAAAAGTTCACCTCAGTAGGATTTGAACCTTTACTTTGTTTACATCAGTTCTACATACATAAAGACAAAATCTGCGTCGATTGGGGCTTGAATCTCGATGGCGCAGATGCTTAGCGCATACTCTAGCAAAATACAGGTCGTAGGTTCAAATCCTACTCAAAGTAAGCTTTTATTTATGTATTTAATAAAATGAATAATAATTTTAAAATTGTATATAATTCAAAGAAATAAATTTGAAAATTTTACCAGTGTGTCTGTTATTCCTCTTGCCTGATTTCTATCTTTCAGGAACTGTATACTCTGGTAAGCAAACCATTTATTTTTGTACATTACTTCCAGATTAACTCTGCCTTTCTTTCTTAACTTACCGTGAAACATGACAGAATAAATTTACTTGCCACTTCTTCCTTCGCCACGCACAAACTCACAGCAATATCGACAAAGGCGTCATACCATTTATTGCTACCTTTATATTCTTTCAATTTGCAGTTCCACTTTCTCATTTGGTCACTCCATTTTTCCCCAAATGGTTTCTGTGACGTTCGGGAATTGTCTGATGCTGCCGGAGACCAATTGACACGTCCCCACTATACTTGCAACGTGGTTTCCTTTGATTTGGACCGACACTCGTCGGGTTCGAGTTGACATTGCATCTGCCACTATTCTGCCAACTGGCACTAGCCGACAAAAGTCCTGGTCACTCTTGGCATTACCATTTAGCCTTTCCACTTAGCATAAATCGGAATGAGGACGCGCCTTTGCACATAATTTTCATAAGGTTTTCATAACACAACTGAGCATGATTGGTAACTGCTGTTGCAGTGATCAATACAGTTCTTTATCCAAGAACAGTAAGACATATTATTAAAATTTATGTCCTCTTATAATATATTAACAAAATAACGTAAATGTCGTTCATAAACTGTTCTAGCATCTATCGAAAAATGCTCATTTTATTGCTTATTTACGATTTTAGAGACATACAAAAATTTAATATGAAGTAATAATGCCTTGTTAGCTATCGACCTGGAACTATATGGAACAATAATGTAAAACTAGAATTCTTAAATACTTGATAAGACGGTTTACACTAGCTTTAAACATTGTATACACAATGGCATCGTTAATTGATGAACAAAAACGACTTATATTAGGTTTGGTTATAAAGTATAGACGTTATTATAAGCTGAACCGGAATAAATAGAAGAAATCTATACAAGGCTTTTATAGATAATAGTAATGCTTGAACGTGTGTGCCACATTTATCGTAAACTAAACTGTACTGATACTAATATATTAGCTACTAATTAATACTGTACAATAGTTAAAATAATTTAGACTTAAATAAAAATAATCGAAACGGGATGCTATTTCTATGAACTGTGGTATTTTATCACTCTTATTTTCTGAAAGTTATAAAAATTTAAGTCAGCCGACTCGAAAAACTTTCCAGCTTCGATTATTTAAGTCGATTCAATCAAAAACTAGTAAATAAAAGTTTAACGTAAAATATTTAGATTTATTGGATTATACCCTTTTACATTTATAGTTTGCGTAAATAGAATTGTTTATTGAATTACCAGATTCCAACCCTTACTTTACGGTTTATTATTCTACGCCAGTTGGCTACGAAAACATATGATAGACTTCCTTCAAGATTTTTACTATAGCACAATTGAAAGCACGATATTCAAGTTTGTTTTAATTTATATTAATATAATTTGTTGAACCCATTGCATACTGACGTCACGAATCGTGACGCGCCATTCGATCGACAGTGCGCATGGCACGGATCCGTATCTTAATTCCTTCTGAATTTAAAGCGAAAATTTGTAGTCATGGATCTGTGGCGATGAGCGCTTCAAATTTTTACCCAGGTGCGCATGTCACGGATCTGTGAACAATTAAACACATCTAAAAACACCAAAGATAAAAGTAATGATATTATCCAAAAATATAATACGCTCCAGTGCAAGGCGCAACCCACCGCGATCGCAGTGAATGGATTCATTCCTCCGAAGTTTAACGTAATTTTCTTGATGTTATTATATTACTCAGTAGTCTCTGTCCAGATCGCCATCATATTTCACTAAGTTTAAGGTCTCAAACACATTATTCCGTAGATCCACTTCAGTCTCGAAAAACAATGAGGTCTAGACATCTAGACCTTAAACGTTACTACTACTTTTGAATCCACTCGCTTTCAAGTTTTGAGATATCGTATGAAAGATTCATCACAGCACACACTGAAGTGATACAAATTTTGTAGTTACACTTGTTCGTTTTCATCTCTGAATTGAGAGCTATTTTAATTTTATTATTAGTTGAGGATTATTTCAACAGGAGAAAGTTTTATATTTATTGTGTTTAGTAGCTGTGTAGGGACGGCTTAAGAATTTTCTCCTACTGCTTGTGTATATGTATATATTTTGTTTGGAGTGATGCCAATGTGTGGTGGAAGTTTTGTTAGGTTGTAATTTTTTGTTGAAGGCTTTCGTAACCATGTTGCGTCATGCGTTAATGTATTGAGACTTTGCAGCTTTAGTTTCGTCTCACACGCCTCCCGTATGTTTGAGTTTTGAGTTTAAATTGTTTTAGTGGAGTAGTAAGGCTAAGTTACTTCTAAACCAGGAAGTGACGTCACATCAATCAGCGACGTGGACGAGCAACTTAAACCCGTCCTCCGGAAGTTGTAGTTGCTAGATTAACAAGACGTAGCGAGGCTCCGCTCGAAGTTGGAGTGGCGTTGTGCCAATGGGATGCGAGGATGAGGATGACCAGGGGATGGCCCGTTCGGTGTCCAATGAGACGTGGTCGCCATCTTTGAGATGTTGGAATGCGCATGCGGGAGGGGCGTTGTTAATTGATGATGCGGAAGGTGTCTTCTTCAGGTAGATTCTTCGTCGTTGCTGCTGGTGAAGACCCACTTCCAGTGTTGGCATTATTCATACGGAGTTGCTTCTTAATGCGGAAGCTGTAGTGGGTTCTTCGCCGCTGCTACTGCTGGTGAAGACGTTGATGCGTCTACTTCCGGTGAAAGTATAAACCCTACAAAAATCGTTTGCGCGGTACGAGATTCGAACTCCGGAAAGTTGGCATGGTAAACCTAATCATTTCCACTACGCTACTACAGCTTATTAGGTATTATAATGTAGAAAACTGTATATCTGTAGAAATGGTTATACTGATGTCACGGCGCGGTTGAAAATTATAATTAGAAAATCAACATTGAAATAAGGTGAATGCATTTACTAGTTAAAATAGTAAAGGAAAGTCATAGGTGTGACGTGAGCCGGATGTAAGAAATTAAAACTGGTAAAATAAATACAGGGATAATTGTAGAATTAAAGCAGTAAAGAGAATTCATTGTTGTGCAATTCGGTAATAAATAATATAGACGTGAAACCTTTGTAGTATAACGTTTATTATTAAGATGGGCGTTATTTCTAGACAGCTCCACTGTAATTGAAGTCGACAGTTAATTAAAGAATAATGACTTTAAACCTGTAGTACAATTATTTTGGACAGCATTTAGCGACATATGCTATCTGCATATCGATATAGAGAAATGGAGCGAAATCTCGAAAGTTATGGTATAAAAATTGAATTGATGTTTATTACCGACGAAGATAAACGAAATAAGCAGAGGAAACAGTTCAGTACTATTATCCGAACAGGCCATCAACCTATTCCTTCCGGCTGTGGGTGTGACAAATCAGATGATGAATTGTATGGATTATTATAGTAATTATTCGATTAATAAAGATTTTACAAATGAAGTAGCAACAAACAGCAGATAGGCCCGTTGGTGACGACTGTGCAAGGAATGAATGGCGAGTCGGTACGTGGAATGTTAGAGGTATGCATGGTAAAGAATTTAAAATTTCGAAGTAATGTACGACAGGTACTTGATATTCTGTGTATCGGAGACAAAACGCAAAGGAAAGGAAGCTTTGGAGATGGAGGATGGTAGCCTATCACTATGGTCAGGAGTTGAGAGGCGTAAAATCAAGTGAAAGAGCGAAAAGATGTGTAAACAGTACAAATTGGTATCTCCCCGGGTAATGTGGGTTAGAATGAAAGTGAGTTTCAAGAATTTTTCTTATTGCACACTATGCACCGATGAAAGGAGAAAGATACCAAGAGTGTGGGAACTTCCGGAATGATATAGAGAACGTGTTGAACGTATGTAAGCCAAACGAAAGACTGATGATATTAGGGGATATGAACGGATGGGTGGGTGTACAGAGAGAACGCGTTCTAGGAAAGTTCGGACACCAAAGAGTCAATGAGAATGGTGAACGCCTGATGAACATCTGTGTGGAGAGAAGCCTGTTTGTATCAATACGTGGTTTAAACATAAAATGTGCATATGTATACATGGCAAAGAGGTGAATCTAAAGTATGATTGACTTGATAATGCATGATGAATGACTTAGAAACCTGGTGAAAGACACAAAAGTAATGCGCGGATCGAGTGTGGATCGGACCACTTTTGGTTCTATCGAGAGTGTATTCAGGGCAAAAGTGGGTCTGGAGAAGGAAAGCAAACATAGTGCCTTAAATATGAATGAAACAGTGTGGAGCGAACAATATAAGACACCGACGTTGAAAGTGCATGGATAAGCTTGAAAGACTGTGTGGTCAATTGTGCCGTGGAGATATGTGGAAGAGCGACTATAGGTGGAAAGAAAAAAATGTGCTTGGTGGAATGAATCCGTAAAAAAGCACTATGTAAGAAAAAAATGCGTACATCGCAATGATTGCAGCAAAAAATAAGACTGAGAAAAAGCGATTGTATGAGGCGTACAGATTAAGAAACAAAGAAGCGAAAGAGGCAGTGAGAATAAGTAAAGAGGAAGTGATGGCTGTGGGAAGGAGAAAATGCAGAATGATTTTGAGGGAAACAAAAACACTTCTAGAAATGGTTCAAAAATACAAAACGTGGCCCAAAACAGAACGCTGCAGGAGTGATGAATACGAACAACGAAATAGTATGGGACGATTGTGAAGTGAGGAAATGCTGGCAAGAATATTTCGGAAAGCTGTACAGTAGTGAGGAAAGTAAGACTGAAGGGTTAAATAAGGAAAATGTAGAAGGAATGGTGAATGAAACTGAGAAGGATATTGGGATAAATTAGGCATAGAAATTGGTAGGAAGGTTGAAAAACGGTAAAGGAGCAGGCGTAGATGAAATCACTGGTGAAATGCTAAAGTATGGAGGTGCAAAGCTTATACGAAGATTGTGTGAATTATTCAATGTATGCCTTAAGTGTCGAAAAGTTGCGAGGATTGGAAGAGGCGATCATTGTACCACTGTATAAGGGTAAGGGGAACAAGAGTGATTGCAAGAACTACAGAGGAATAAATTTGCTCAGTGTACATGTAAAGTATTTGGAAGAATACTGATTGATAGCGTACGAGAAACTACACAAACTAAGATTTGGGATGTACAGGGTGCTTTCATGACAGGAGAGGATGTATTAATCAGATGGTTGCTCTCCAGCAGGTGATCGAGAGTGTTTAAGTTTAAAAGCAAGCTGTACTGTGCGTCAGTAGATCTGGAGGAATCATACGGCAGAGTGAATTGAGCAAGGAGTGCGACAAGGCTGTGTGATGTCACCGTGGTTGGTGCAGATGACACAGTCTTATTAAGTGACAGTGCGGATGAACAAGAAACTGCTCTGAGGAAGTTTGATACAGTCTGTGAGAACATGGACCTAAAGGAAACGTGAACACAGCTAAGGTTGTGGTATTCAATCGGGAAGGTGGAAAGGAGAGTAGAGTATTACTCTGCAAGGTGAAATTGTAGAACAAGTGGACAAGTTGGTATATTTGGGTAGAATGTTTACTGCAGATGGTACAATGGATGACGACATTGGACGAAGGGTCAGTGCTGGAAGGAAAGTGATTGCAAGCATGTGGACGAGAATGAGAAACGAAAGCATGAGCCTAGCTGTGTCAGTACTGTATGGTAGAGACATGGGTTTGTCAAAAAGTCCGAAAGAAAATAAATGCCGTGGGTATGAGATTCCTGAGAAGCTCATGTGGTAAAACGAGAAGCGATAAGATACAATGAGTGTATAATGACGGAGTGTGGCGAGGAAAAGTCAATAATGGATAGACATAAAAGTAGTATATTACGTTGGTTTGGTCACATTGAGTGAATGAACAACGCAAGATTAACGAAGCAAATATATGGGCGAGGTTACAGGAAAGGCTGGGTCTGGTAGACTACGTAAAACTTGGCTGAATGTTGTAGAATGTATGATAAAGAAAGAAAATAAGGAGTTTTAAAATAAAAGGCATGTTAGAGACAATATATGAATCTTGCGAAAGCTAGGGAGGTATGCAGAGATAGGAAAGCATGGAGGAATATTGTGAATGAAATATAAATAAGGGGCAGGGATTGTTTTGCCTACTACGCAAGGGAATGGCGTGAAGGTTATGTTATGTTAAAGAGTAGATTTCCGTTAATGTATCTGAATATTGATATATCTCCCATTAAATGCTTGTGTCCCTCAAGGATCAATTTTAGGTCCACTTTTGTATTAAATGTATACCGTAGACTATATGAATACATGTAAGTGTCAGGTTTATGCGATGAAACGCAGTTATGTTCATCATTTGATCCGGGAGAAGTCAGCACTACTAATGAGATTATCAATTCAAATCTACAACGTTTGGCTAAATACTCTATTAAAATTTGTAGTCTTGGTTTTGGAAAATCTTGTGCTAAGGAAAAAGTTCTAATTGCAACTAATTTAACTTTGAACACCGATACTCTATCTCCGCAAGACATGGTTCGTAATTTAGGTTTAGGTTCATTGATGGAAGGCATGTATACCCCATGCAGCCCGGTGTTAATAGCCAAGGAAGAAAAAGAAATGAAAGAGATGATAAGGGCGACGGACAGATACTTGAAAAGGAAAGAACTGGAAGTAAATGCAAACAAAACAAAGGTAATGATGTTCAAACGGGGAGAAAGAAGGAAAAAAGAGGAGTAGAAATGGAGGGAGGAGGAAGTACAGCAGGTGACGGAATTCACATACTTGGGGTACACGATGAGGCAACACAATGAAGATGGGGAACACATAAAGGAAAGAGTGAGAAAAGGAAATAAGTTAATATGGCAAGTGTGGAGTGTGGGAGAAAGATTGGTTGGGATGAACCTAAGAAAAAGAAACCTAATAAAATGTGTGGTGTTGTATGGTGCAGAAGTGTGGGGGTGGAACGAGCATGAAGAGGTGCAGAATGTTGGAAAAAAATAAAAGAAGAGAGTTAAATATAAACAAGAAAACAGAACAAAATACTATTAAAGAAATAGGTATGCGAAGGAAGAAGTAGAGTGATTAAGAGGAGGAGTGGAAGTGAGAATGGGACAGGGATGTACAAAAACAAAAAAAATCTACAACAATAAAAGAATCAAAATATAATGAAAATTATAAGAACGTTAAGGGAGAAGGGATATCAGAATATTTGAAAGCAGAAAAGAAGAAATAAAAAAAAATAATAGCGAGATTCAGCTGTGAAAACGAAGAGCGCGGAAGTAAATACTGCAGAAAGGAGAAGAAATAAACTGTAGGTTAAGCGGGGAAGGGATAGAGACTATGAATCGTATGACGAAAGAATCCAGAGAGTTAAGGGAAGATGGCAGGGCGGTAGAAAAGATATTGGAGGAGGAGGACTAAATGTATGGAAGAAATATGGAAAAGAAGAAAATAGATAAGAGGAGACGAGGGAAGAACGTAGTTACGAGCAGATGAAAGTGTAGATATGTAAATAGATAAT